>APFE031288930.1:369976-528591 GCA_000404065.3 Pinus taeda
TATCAGGGGAAGCTACGGCGAAGGCTCTGTGGACAAGTTAGGACTTTGTACCAATCTAAGTCTCTAGTGAATAAACTATTCCTACGGAAAAAGCTGTATAACCTGAGGATGAAAGATGGAGACTCGGTGACAGAGCATCTAAATGCGTTTAACATGGTGGTAAGTCAGTTATCATCTGTTGATATTAAAACCTACATCTTTTCTGTTTCTCTGGCTTCTGCTTCGGCCTTTGCTTCTTGAAATAGAGAAGCAATGCTAATATGTTATGATTTATCAGCATCTGATGAAGAGACAGTTTCTTTAGGGAATAAAGCAGGAAACTTATGAATATTTCTGATTTGATTTTCAATCTTTATATTTCTTTTCACCAAAAAGGAATTTGGAACTGGCTTTTCTGCTTTTGTCAACTGAACTTTTTCAACTTTTTCTACTAATCCACTAAGAAGAATTTTAGTTGTGTCAATGTGACCAGCAAATTTTTCTCCTACCTCTTCTATTTTGTTCAGTGAATCTCTGGAATAAATACGAGAAATACTAGAATCAAATTGCATATTATTTAAACAACTATTCACACTATTTAATGAAATCTGTACAATATATATCTGCTTCTTTACATCATCTGCCTTTGTTACATTCATCTCCAACCCTTTGAGAGCTGTATTGGTCCAGTTCAATTGTTCACTAGCCTTTTGGATTCTTCCATCAATTCCTAAGGCATTATCATCTTTTTGGACCAATGAGATGGCCTTAGCAGCATTGGTATTTTCTCCTAAAACAATCCATTTGTATGGAGGAAATGTAGTAGGAGTCTCAATTTGTGACCCATCTAATGCAATCCATCCATGTTTATTGACTGTAATACTGGAGGAAGCACCAGTAAAAACATTTATGGGAGCAATCTTATCTTTCCAAGAATAGAAAGAAATCCATGTATTGTTCACCTCCATGTAATGTTTCCAGTCATTTGCATATTGCCTTTTCTGGTCAGGGGTGTATAGTTGGTCAAATTCTTCTGCTTGTGGATTTGTATACAAATCCCAATTAAGCATAGCCTTCATCCATTTAGCACTGATTTGTGATTTCAGGCATCCATCCATAAGCGAGAAGAACTTGTGCATTTCCATAACTGCAGGCTTTTTACAATCAGCAGGAATTTGTTTAAACCTACATTCTGGAATCAACTGTGACTGTTCAAGCATTTCTAGGCCATATCTTGGCTTTGCTGGTCTCATCAGACAGATCATCTCAATTAATCTGGGATCTTCTTCTTCTACTATTTGCATCTTGAGAACATGGTCTGAATCAAGTTCTGGCTCATGAGGAAACGGGATGTCAGAACACTTGGGATTCGGACACGGGTTTACAGAAGTAGAAGGAGGAGCAACACCAGTTCTGGGATTATGAAATGAATGTACATTTTGTTCAGCTAAGGTAAGCAGATTTATAACATCTTGACAATCTGGACATTTAACTTTTAGAGAAGAGTAATTTACAAGTTGGGCTAACTCATATAATTGACTGTGTCTACAGAAAGATGAAGAAGAACAAGCAGTATCTACAACAGAAGGGTCTCAGTAATATGATTGGCACTCTGACATCAATGATTCAGGAGCATTGGTGTGGAAGTGAAACAGAGATTGCCAACAAATATGAAGTCATGCTCATGAACCTCAAATGCCATAAAATGTCGTAGGATGATGACTTCCATCGTGATTGGATGCAAAGAATTTACGAGGTAAAGGACTCAAATAACCTGTTGTGGAAACAGGTATATCTTGCTACTCTACCTTCAAAATTCATTGATTATATCAAATTGCAGGAAATTTTTCAGTTGCCATTTGTATCCTACACATGGGGTGAGATTTACTCACATATTATGAAGACACTGGTGAGTCTTTGTACGAGTTCAAAGGTGAATAAATCTTTAGAAAAATTATCCAGGCTGCCAGATAGAAAGTCCATCTGCAGCAGATATGGACTTGCAGTGGATGATCCTTTGGTCAAGAAAAGGAAGACTAAGAAAAGAGCCAAAAGAGAATTCAGGGAAACCTTCTACAAAAACAAGAAAAATTATCCAAAGGACAGAAGAAGAAAATATCCCACAAAAGATAGAAGTCAGAAGCATAGAAAGAAGGGATATTACAGGTATGTGCCAAATACTCATTATTACAACCCCTCTGACATCCATCTGCATTCTTCTAAGCAAGAAAAATGGAACAAAATCACTTGCTGGTTATGTGGGCAGAATGGGCATACTGCCTCAAGGTGCCCGCAAGGGGAGGAATCGAAGCTTAACAGAGGGAAGAAGACTGTTGTCTATGATCAAAAAGCCAAACAAGTCAGAAAAGAGCCTAGAGGCCCTATTGTTTGCCTTAAATGTGGATCTGCGACTCATGTCACAGAAAGGTGCCCCAGTTTCACAATCAGAGATACAACACAACAAAACCAGCTAGAAGAAACTTCTCTTGATTCTTTTAGCTCTACAGAAGAAGAATTTCAAGCAAACATGGGCCAATACTCCGAATCAGGTTCATCAGAATGCTCATGTTCTGATTTTGATGAATGTGCTTGCCATGCCATGTATGAAGATGATTCTGATGATTTTAGCAACTCAAGTGAAGAAGAAAAAGAAAAGCCTCCAAAAGAAAAGGTGCTAATGGCATCTACTGATGAAGAAGCAGAATTAAAAATTCTGTCTCAAATCAGAGCGATGGAGGATGACGATATGAAGAACAGACTGATTGAAGCTTTCACAGATTAGTTGAAAACTAAAGCTTCTAAGGAATCAGGGAAGAAACCGTTGTTTGTTGATGCATCCTATGAGAACAATACGAAGTCTTTTCAAATGCATCACCAAAAACTAGGAAGAATAAGGTCACTTACTCTTGGTGAAGTAAGTGGAGAAATCCACCACATCAAATCTGAGATCTCTACAACCAAAGCTCAGATTGCAAAACTGCAGAAAGGCAAACAAGTTGCGACTAGCCAGAAATATGAAGAAGAAGAAGAAGACAAGGATGATCCTTGGAACCAATCTGCACATGTGCAAGAGGTCCAAATTGCTGAAGGTATGCAAGATCCGAATTTTGGATTTAAGGACATGAGATTATTTACTATTACCTATCAGCAACATCATGTTAAGGTAAATATCTGTATTCAAGGAAAAAAATTTCAAATGACCGCATTATTAGACTCAGGTGCAGATATTAATATCCTTAATATGAAAAACATTCCAGCCAGATACCGGGTCTCTGCTGAAAGAAAGGTTGTGGGTCTTGGAAATAAGAAGCTTCAGTACGAAGTTCCAAAAGCTTCATTGTGTTTTGATTCACATTGTGTATATATGAAGTTTGTTGTTGCAGATATTCCTGTTGATTGTATTTTAGGAAATATATTTCTTGCTGCAGTTGAACCACATGGTTCAACTAGGTTGAAAGGAGGAAGATCTGGGTACTTTATCTCAGTCCCCACATCAAGAGGCAAAAAGAAGAAGATTATATTGCCTTATGTTTCCAGTCCAAGAGTCTCTACTATGGTACAGGCAATGTAGAAATTAGATAAGGCAGAATCCTTATTAACAGACCTCAAAGATTTGAACGGTAAACTAAGGATTGAAGAACAGCTAAAGCTGCCTCAGGTAAAATGTAGAATTCAAGATTTGAAGCAACAGCTAGAAGAAAAATGTTGTTCAGAAGAGCCGAATGCCTTTTGGCATCGAAAACAACACACTATCAAGCTGCCATATAAAGAAGGATTTGCAGGAAAACCCTGCAAGAGTAGAGTAATCCCTATGAGCAAAGAGTAGAGGGATCTTTGCCAGAAAGAGATCCAACAACTGCTTGACAGGAGACTAATAAGAGAATCAAATAGCCCATGGAATTGTTATGGGTTTTATGTAAACAAAAAGGCAGAGAAGATCAGGGGTATCCCAAGGCTTGTCATCAATTATAAACCTCTGAATTCAGTTCTTGCAGATGACACCTATCCAATTCCACACAAAGGAGACTTGATCAGAAGAATTGCAGGTGCAAAAATATTTTCAAAGTTTGATTTAAAGGTAGGATTTTGGCAGGTGGCTATAGAAGAATCAGATAATTTTAAAACTGCCTTCAGCATTCCTGCAGGACACTATGAGTGGAATGTCATGCCATTTGGACTCAAAAATGCCCCCTCAAAATTCCAGAAGGTGATGGATGACATTTTCAAGCCTTATTTTGACTGGTTGATTGTATATATCGATGATGTTTTGATTTTTTCTAAGAGTATAGATGAACACTTTAAGCATGTAAATATTTTCTTAAAGTTAGTTAAGAAGAATGGGCTAGTTCTGAGCAAAAAGAAAATAGAAATTTTTCAGACTTCTATAAAATTTTTGGGTCATACAATCTGCAATGGGCAGATTTCTCTCCAGCAACATGCCATTGACTTTGATGACAAATTTCCAGATGTGCTCAAGGATAAGACACAATTGCAAAGGTTTTTGGGTTGCCTTAATTATGTCAGCAACTTTTATCAAGATTGTGCCAGCGATAGGAAAATCCTTAACAAGAGATTAGGGAAAAATCCCCCTGACTGGTCAGACCTCCACACCAAAGCTGTTCAGGAAATCAAGGCTAAAGTAAAATATTTACCCATTTTATATGTTGCACATGAACAGGCCTTTAAGATTGTTGAGTCTGATGCAAGTAATGTTGGATGGGGAGGGGTTTTGAAGCAAAGAATTCGTAAAGAAGAGCAGGTAGGTCAGTTTTCCTCTGGAGTCTGGAACTTTGCAGAACAAAATTACTCTGTTATTAAAAGAGAAGTCAAGGTTGCATGGAATTGTATAAGCAAGTTTGAGGTTTATCTGATAAATAAACCTTTTCTCCTCAGAACTGATGCATCAGCCATGCAAAAAGTATTGACAAAGAATATTAAGAAGGCTGGAGAAGTGATATTTGCAAGGTGGTAGGCCCTGTTTGCTAATTTTGATTTCTCTGTTGAACATATTAAAGGAAGAGATAACAACCTTCCTGAATTTTTAAGCAAAGAATACATTGAGTAGAAAGAGGCACAAGTTTTGGTTATTGTTACTGAACGGGAACAGGAACACAAGAGGGAAACAATGAGGATCATACCAGATCAATTAGAATGGGAAACATATAAAAAAGACTGGAGACCCACATGGCAACTCAGAAATACAAAGGTTTTGGATGCTAATCTACAGCCCCATACGGATCTTCAATTATATGTTCCAGAAAGAAAAGTTTACCCCAAAGGAAGGACGTGGATACATGAAATGATTTATGACAAAGCCAGAAGGAATGCTGAATCAGCAAGGAAAGCATTGGAGCAGAACTTTCACGGCATTGCTACTATTTGGCAGCATGGTGGAAAAGATACAGGAATCTATGAAAGACATGTCTGCATATATTGTACCCGTGACTTATGGAATGAACCTGGTCATCTAAAGGCACACATGGCGTCAAGATGGCCCAGAAATGATCCCATGATTATGTTTCCTGACACTGTCTTTGATTTTGCAGATTATAAAATATTATGGTGGCAATTTCTTAATGTTGATGACCAAACAGAAACCCACTATACCAGGCTCAAATTCAGCACAGGCGGGCATTATCAAGGATATCAACAAAATCAATGGCTCAGAGAATGGTGGAAGGATTATGGGATCAATAAAACTGCTATGGACCTAGTAGAACATGAGAAATATTGCAAGAATATGGGCAAGCCCTGTATCATGGATTGCAATACGACATGCAATCATCCAGTATATCATACTATCAAGCAGATGACCGACACTGAGTGGACAACATACAAAGATGCTCCTTATAATAATTCCCTTGAAGAATATATGTGAGAGCACATGGAGTGGATGGTCCTCACCAAAGTTCAGCATCAAACTGTTCTAGGAAGGCCCATCATCGTCCGGAGAATCTACACCAAAGCTTGGGATATCATGCCACACAAACTAGATAGGTTCCCAGGACTCACAATATTTTAATATGTACCAGTCACAAGGGCTGAATTGTGGTTAGTTTTCCGTGGATTTTTCTGTTTAAAAATCTCCACAATGTAATATAATATTTTCTTGTGGGCTTTAGTACAAAAGCATCCACTATGTTTTAGTCATGTCTAAATAATTTTTAGTACAAAGGATCTACTTTATAGGCTATATCGGACGCGTTACCCGAAAGCAATTATTCGATCCACATGATGGATCCGAATTTTTTGCGGACATCGCTCCGGTAAAACTGAAAATAATGATTCCTTTGCTTTAACTCTTTTCTCTGTTCGGACCCAGGACGATGTTTGTCCCCCCTTCTCTCCTATATAAAGAAGGGTAAGGCTCATTCTTGGGGCATCGGAGTTTGGTGAGTTGAGAGTCTTGTGTGTTTTGAGTCGAGTATTTTCCTGCTCTGCATCTGCGGACCTGCACGTCTGATCTGCTTGCACCACGAAATTACTCAAGTTCATAGGTGGTTTGGAAGCCTGCACACTAGTATGCTCTGTACTAGTGAGAACTAAAGTGGCTGAACCAGTAGAGAAGTCAGTCAGTCAGTAAGTCGTTTTTGCTATATAAAAACTTCTGAGGCAGAGTCTGTCTGTTTCCAGGAAGCCTCTGGTATTACTTGATCTTTATGATCAGTATATAGTCCAGTAAACGCGACAACAGTCCATCTCTGTAAAGAGTTTTTCTCTCTGTAATCTATTTGAGCATCTGAAAAATAATATGAGTACACCATATTTCTGCAATTCTCAGTATCTTTGTTCTTTCTAAAATCTGTTGTGAGAATGTCGTTCTGTTGAGTCTTCATCTGAATTTCGCAGGAAGTTCGCCAAAGGATTGAAGGGACACCAAGACCGTGGAAGCCATGGAAGGCGCTGAAGAAGGTCGCTAGAGTGTGAAAGATCTGATTAGGTTCACCACTGGTTCACCAGGAGTTGGCCATCAACACTAATGACACAGCAAGTCACAAGCTCGTGACAGGAGCCCCTGCGTAAAATTGGTATCAGAACTTTAAAGCGTAATTAATGTGAATTTCATGGCCATAAAAATTTAAGCAATACATTATATTTATTATTAATATTCAAAATTTTAATATTTTTTTAATGGTATATGTATATAATATGAAGTATAAATTAATTTATTAATGTTTAGTTTTAATTTTTATTAAATTTTAAATTTAAATTTTTTTCATTGAGATGTGTAATTATAGTTTAGTATAAAAGAGATGTGTAATCTAAGGTAATATAAGTATGTCAATATTTTTTAAATATCAGTTGTAGCTAAATAGGGGGGAGATGTGTAAGTGTGATATAAGTAAGTATGCTAATATCTTCTAAATGTCGTTCTATTATACATTGCATATATATGGAGGAGAATGTAGAAAAAAGAGGGGAAGCATAAGTAGAAACACTTCCAGATAAGATGAGAGTAATAAATACAAAGATTGAGAACAATGAGTTTGAGTGGTGGTGTTGCTACTTAATTGGGAAATCGATTTGAATCTGAAATTTTATTGCAAATCAATGAAGAAACTTTTGCAAAATCGAGCGCTTGTGGAAGGTTCTGTGGTGCCCATATTCATTGCCTCACAGAGCCATTCTTGAAGAGGAAGGCTTCATCGTGGTGCCATTTTCGATGCTTCACATAACCATTTCGAGTGAGCATATGGATGATATAAACAATATCACCTCGTCTTGGTTGTGTTGCGATTGGGTGCTCCAACTAGGAGAGGAGGCATGCCAATTCTATTTCAAACACATATACCATTAGAATTGCATCTCCTCATGGATGAGGCATGGAAACACTTGTCCAATTTTGAGCAGATTGTCAACCATATGACTAAATTACTACATACAACAAATTATTTCTCATTCTATAATAATTTTGATGAAACAAATTTACGACATTCACATGTAAGTACCTTAAATATTGAGACGCTGTAAGTGAATTGTGAGGAATTCTCTACTGCACATTAAATTCAAACCTCCCATTTATCCCTTTTTACATTTATCATGTTATTTAAAAAAAATGGTTTTGGAAAAGCAACATAGATTTGGAGGAATTATGGGATTTCAAAGTATGATTTACAATTCCTTTTCAGATTTTTTTTTTTGTCAAATGATGAATTTCATTTTATAATTATTGAAAGTATTATGTTTCTAGGTGTGAATAATATTAATGCACAATTCATTTCCATGAATTAGAAGAAGAGAGAAGACTTGTAAATGAATTCCAATTCTTTTGGATAAATTAGTTGTCTATCTCACTTACTTTAGTAGAGGAAGAGATGAATTTAAAATGTCAAATTTAATGTAATGTAAAATGTAGACAAAGAGTTACCAATTTGATAATAAAAAATTGGTTTATCTATAATTTAAAGTTAGCATATTACTATTTCTTTAACAAGTTATTATTTATAAGTTATTATTGGTATAATAATCCATAATATTGATTATTATTATTCTAGTATATTATAAGAATAATCATCTACATTATAGGTATTATTATATTAGACCTTACATATATTATTGACAACACAAAGTGACAATTCTTGATCACATGGATGGAGAGAGTGAGGGGGCAGGAGTGGAGGGGCGGGAGGGGCGGTGAAGAAATGGATTTGGAGGGAGAGAGAGAAGGAAGGAAGAACAAATACATAGAGAGATATAGGTGGATAGGGAGAGGGAGTGATAAGGGAGAGATGGCGAGAGATTGAGGGAGAAAGGAGAGTAGGGAAGAGAGAGAGAAGGAGAAGAGAGAGAGAGAGGGAGAGAAGAGGAATAGAGATAGATGGAGACATAAAGAGGAGAGGGGGAGAGAGGGGGAGAGAGATAAGGAGAGAGGGAGGGAGATAATTATAGATCTGGAGGGCAGAGAGTGAAAGATAGTGATGGGGGGAGAGAGGGAGGTGGGAGAGAAAGGAAGAGAGGGAGTACTTGCAATAGAGAGAGAGGGGTGGTGAAAGTGGGAGGGAAGAAGAAATACATTGAGAAAGAAAGGTGGAGAGACATAAAGGGGGTGACACGGGAGAGATGAAGACTGAGGGAGAGAGGAGAGTGGGAAGGGAGGGAGAGAGAGGGGAGAGGAAGGGGGAGGCAGGGAGAGAGATATAGGTATGGATAGAGAGTGTAAATGTTTGCTGGGTGAGATAGAGATACAAAGAAGGAGAGACAGAGGGAGATATATATATAGATGGGGGGGGAGAGAGGGAAGAAGAGAGAGGCATAGTGAGGGAAGGAAGGAGAGATAGATATATAGGGGGAGAGAGAGAGAAAGAGACTATTTCTGAGGGGCTAAGATAGGAATACAAAGGAGAGACAGAGGGGGATACAAATATATATGGCAGGGGGAGAGAGAGGGAAGAAGAGATGAAGCGAGAGAGGGAGGAAGAGAGGGAGGGAGAGGCAAAGAGAGAGAGATGGGGGAGAGAGAGAAGGATAGAGAGAGGGAGATGTAAACAAAGATGAAGGGGGAGAGTGAGGAAAGAATAAAGAGACAAACAAAGACAAATACATATATTATATATAATTATATAGTATTGAACATTATTAACCATAAAGGAGGAGGGAGTAAGACTTTTACAAAAGGTAAAAGAAGTTGGATTTAGAAAGCCATGAATCTTTTGGTTTTTCACTGAAATAGAGGAATTGATTTCAGTGTAGATGTTGATTCATAATCCTATTTGATTGATTGCACTAGATGTATTGATTTTAGTGTGCTTATTGATTTCTAATCCTATTTGATTGCTTGTACTAGATGCATTGATTTTAGTGTGGGTATTGATTTCTAATCCTACTTGATTTCTTGCACTAGATGCATTGATTTTAGTGTAGATGTTGATTTCTAATCCTATTTGATTTTTTTGACTAGATGCATTAATTTCAATGTAGATGTTTTTTGATTTGATGTAACTAGATGTATGATGTACATTAATTTCAATCCAATTAGATTAATATTGTACATTGATTTTAGTGTAAGCACAAAAAGATATTGATGACGTTCATTGATTTCAATGATATAGTAATTTAACCATAAATAAAATACTTGAATTTTCATGTTAAATAAAATGTTCACTTACTTGAAATGTTTTCTTCTTGAAACTATAAACTATTTGTAATTGACTACATTCTCATTGTTCTCATTTTCCATCATTCAACATTGTTAGTCACTTTGCATTCAAACGAGGTTATAGAAAATAGCTACTATTGAGACTATTGGGGCTTTTAACACTCCATAAGTGACAATGATAGACTTTCGAGAAAGCTACTATTAATATTGGAGAGCAAGAGACACAAGGTATGACATTTACTACAATAGCTTGAGTTAAATATTTGGATGACCTATGATTTCAACTGCCCTTTTCATATGACTGATATAAAAAGATGGAAAAACTAACATGTGTGACATTGATAGGAATAGTAGAAGAAAATAGTTTGATATTCATCACAACGAAGACTATTATAATTGACTACACTCTTATTATTCACATTTTCTATCATTCAACACTGTTACATTATTAATTTGTATTTCATTATTTTTCACCATTCAAGTTATTAACAGACTATCATCTCAACAAATCAAGGTAACTGGGAAAATATATAATTAAAATGACTAAGTTAATCTTAGACATATTTAACATATTTAAAATTATTAGAATAATTAGATGTTCAATAATTTTTGTGTGACCACACACGACTGTAACTAGCCTAGATCCATCTTAACCCTGAATCTATCAAGCACCAAGAGGGATCAAATCTCTTGGGGTGCAAACCTTTCCTCAAATTTTGCACTCAAAAAAAAAAAAATTGCACTCAAAAAAAATTATCCCTCTTGACACTAATAAATTCAATATTAAAATAAACTTAAAAGTAATAAAAAAAAAAAAATCAATATTAAAATGAACCTTTATAAAAAATAAAATTATATTTAAAAATATTTAAATTAATCTGAAACTCATACCATTACCATGATAATAACATCTCATAATTAGGTAAAATCATATTTTTGCATTCAACCTATAAACTAACCTGACCATAATGCGAAGTCTCTTTTTATATATATATATATATTTATATATATATATATATATATATATATATAATAAAATATCATAATATCCTCTCACCATTCTAATAAAATCAGCAATTAAATATATATTTAAAAATTAATTATATATTTGTAAAGTATAAAGTTTCGTAGCATTCAATCATCCCCAACAAACAAATCAATGAAGATATGCTATGATATTTAAAATGTTGAGGCTGATGGTCATCAATTAAAAATAATAATATAATAAATTTAATGAAATTTAAAAAAAAATCCACAGTACAACCCCATCGTAGTGATTTAAGAAATTTTTATGATTAAAGAATATAATGGATATTAAGAATTTTTATAAGTAATTAGAAATATATATTGTATTTAAAAGGTTTTTATTTTAAAATAACGTTTTTAGAAGTTTAATTTAATTATTAATAGTTATTAAGTGGATGATAAAGATTTAATTTTTATGGAATATTTTATACTTATAGGTGTGTTTATTTTGAAATAGGGTTTTTAAAATTTTATTTTAATTATTAGTAATGATTAAGTGGATTGTAGGTATTTAAAATTTACAGAATATTCTATTTTTTCTTAATAGTAGTGAGAAATCAAAGGTTGAGATTTATCTAAAAAATAGCTATGCCTCTTTTTCCTTTTAAATCGAATTGATTAATTAAAAAAATGTCATTGAACATGAGTTATGGTTTTTTGGGCATGTGGTATTGATAAACCATGATATTGGCCCATGGTATAGTAAGAAAGCTATCTATAGATTAAGAATTTCCATGTTAAAGTGAGAGTGAATTTTCATAGTTAAGAATCTTGTTACACTTTTATAAATGTATATGTGTTTATCTTATATATTAATTCCTTTTATAATAATAATAATTTACTTAAATTTTCTTATTTCTTTTAATCTCGACACCTCTCATAAGTTTAGTGTTTTGATGCCTATTTGCATCCACCAACCATTTAATTTATATGGATGTGCTAGTATTTAATAAATTTAGAATTAAAGTATATTGTTTGTGTATAATTTAATTAGTAATTATTTTTGAAGGTACAAAAACCATCTTTATAAGGTGAAAAGGCTGAAAAGTTTTATTTTTGAAATTGGTTGAGTAAACTAAGAACATGGTGATCATATGAAGGAAAGTTTAGGAATTTCCCCTTTATCATGATGAAGTGGCATTCGAGAAAGTGTGATTTATTATATAGATAAGACATAGCATTATATGCTATGAATGCACTAATTTTGAGTGTGAAACATTGTGTCATGACCAAAGAAACTTTGAGTGTGATATGTTATGTAACACATACTTAACAATTAGGTGTCACATCTTTGTCTTATGTCAATTACTTAAAAGAACGTTTATCTTTCATTTAGTAATTTTAAAGAAACTTTGGGCTTATGCACAACACATGAAACACATCTTTGGTATCATTTGTATCACACATATTTTAGAATTCATTGTGACATGTTGATTCAATAAGATTTTATTGTATGTGCACCATGAAACTTTGTGTTATATTCCTTATGTATCCAAAGTTTTGGTGCAACATGTTGATGGGCCTCCTAAATAGGTAAATCATAAGGCCCATCTATCCACTCCTAGGCACATAACAACTATATTAAACCTTCCTTTTAAACATAATGTCACACTTTCCTATATTAATGAGATATTAGGAGAGTCAATGATATTTTTCATATTTTATGAGCCTTAACATGTGTATTGTGTAGGATTTGAAGATATTTTGCATAGATTTCAACAAGATCCAGCTAGAGATATTCGTGGGGATTTTTCCTTGGTACAGGAGAGCCTCAACTCGACTGACTAAGGGAATTTAATGCCCCTTGTTGTTGTTGTGAGGTGGCCTAGAAGAAAGATCCCCTTTTAGAGGTATTTTTGGAGGGAAATGCAATCCTCCCCTCAAGAAGGCTGCTCCCACTCATTTTATAAATAAGAGGCTCAAGTATCCAAGTATACATGTAAAGAAGAGTGTGAAGAATAAGACAAAATTATAGATTTTTGTTTGCAAGCAAGTTTTGTAACTCTGTCAGGTACAAACAATTTTTTAGTTAATGGAAGTGGTGCTCTATTTCACCTCCTAGTTTGGCGCTCCTTTAAGGGGATCTGAGCATCCTTATGATGGGACAACCCCATGAGATCCATATCCCTCTTTATTATTTTTTGTTAGTATTATGCATCTATTTACTTTTGCAAAAAAATCATGAAAGTTACTTTTATTTATAGCATTCATGCATAGCTAATTAGAAGGTTTTCATGAACAGTCCTTTCATGCAGATTATTTGAGAATTTGGTTATTGTAAGTTTTAACTCTTTACATATATTACTTGCAAACAAATTCTTAAAACAAAGAAATAAACAATGATGAGAACATAGAAAAATATACACAAATATTTTCCCTTGTATCCTAAAACATGGGACTACCATATTGATTTTTCATTATATTCCTTTCATTGTCAAAATACATATATACATGTTGAATCATTCATAAACCATAATTCACTAACCATGTATTAGAACATAATCGTAGTTCCCTTAACCAGATCTACAAAATACCATGGGCAGAAACCATGATGACAAAAACCATATGAAAAACCCATGCACAAAACCATGGGTAGGTACAACCACCATCTTTGGGTCCGCCCAACAATTATTGGGTATGCATAAAAAAAATTTCCTAGGGCACTGCCCCAGAACTTGTGTAGGGGTGCTACCACCCCTTGCAAATCCCACTTCTTCTTGGTTTCTACATGCACTGCTTCTTCATAACATTATGGTTCACCAGAATCAGTCAACAATACATAATATAATGAAGGAGGGTATCGTTCAGGGGGTTTACTTATCCTAGTAGATCTTCTAACACCACTTTCAGGTGTTTGAGGTGCCTATTACTATTGCGATTGTTGATCATTATGATTTTCAAACACCTTTACTTTTTCTGTGATTTCATCAAGCACTGTGTATTCTCTATTTTCTTTTTCCTATTTATTTTCCTACATTTGATCCTTATACAAAACCCTTTCATTGAATATGACATCTCTATTCCTAATGATTTGTGATTTTCATTATCATAAAAGCGATAACCAAAATCATTAACACCATATCCAATAAAGGTACATTTCTTTGATTTTTCCTCAAGCTTTGTTCTATTTTCTTTATCAATGTGGACAAAGGCTTCACAACCGAAAGTCTTTAAAAATGTGTAGTTTACCTTTTTACCTTTCCATGCCTCCTCTAGAATACTGGCATCCAAGGAACTTGAAAGCCCTCTGTTTATTATATAAACAACAATATCTACAACATCTACCAAAATTGAAAAGGAAATCTTGCATGTAATCTCATGCACCTTGCACGCTCCATGATTATCCTATTGATCCTCTCTGACACACCATTTTCTTGTGGTGTTCCTCAAAATGTCTTCTCTTTGTGAATTTTGTGCTCTGAATAGTACTTATCAAACTCTTTGCTGCAATATTCACCTCCATTGTTTGATCTAAGACACTTCAACTTCTTTCTTGTCTCACTCTCAACCAAAGATTTCCATTTCTTGAAAGTATAAAATACATCAAATTTATTTCGAATACAATAAATCCAAGTTTTTCTGGTTGCATCGTTAATAAAAGTAACATAATAATGAGAGCCACCAAGACATGATATCTAAGAAGGTCCCCATAAATTTGTATGCACAAGCTCTAATTTTTTTCTCTTATTTACTTTCCCAACTCTGAGGAATATGACTCTCGTCTATTTTTTTAAACAAAATTCTCACAGAAATTCAAATCAACATGCTTCAAATCTGCCAACAAATTTCTTAAGTGAAGAATTTGCAACCCCTTCTCACTCATGTGCTCGAGCTTATGATGCCATAATGTTGTATCTGCTCTTGTGGAGGTTAAATCATTAATAGAATTAGAAATACCATTGCATAAATACAATGTACCAACCTTTTCTCCTTTTTCTATTACTAGGGCTCCTTTAGTGACCTTCCAGGTTTTATCTGTAAAAGTAGTTACACAGCCTTCACCTCCCAACTTCCCTGTTGAAATTAGATTTTTCTTCAGATATGGAACATGTCTTACCTCCTTCACTAGACATTATTTCCCATTTTGTTGTGTTATGAAAAATTTACCCATTCCAATGATTTTACAGGGTTTATCGTCATCCAAACGAACTTGTCAAAAATATCCTTGAACATAATCATGAAAATGTTTCCTGTGAGGTGTGGCATGGAATGAGGCCCCTAAATATACCACTTAGGCATCAATAATATTTTCTAATGAAAGAATAAAATCATATTGAAACACATCACCTGTCACATACGCTTCATGATTGTTTTCTTGTTGCGCGTCTCCTTCTTTTCACTTATGATACTTACAGTCTTTATTCAGGTGTCCTTTCTTCTCGCATTTTTAGAACACTATCCCCGATATGAACTTGGATCCTGGGCTCTTTACTCTTTCCATTTTTCTTCCCCTAGTCTCTGCAGTCAAAGCATTACATAATGTCTCACCGAAACTTTTCCATCGCATTTCCTCGCTAAGGATTGCACTGACAACATCATCAAACTTTAAAGTAATAGATACAGAGGTAGATTTACTAATGGCCATAACTAAACCATTCCAAATTTCTGGAAATGAGCATAGAATTAATAGAGCCTTGACTTCATCATGAAAATTTACCCCTACAAAACTTAACTTAATGGTAATCATATTAAATTCATTTAAATGATCAACAAAAAATCCACCTTCTGACATCTTCATATTAAATAAATACTTCATAATGAATACCTTATTTGAGGCTGAGGGTTTTTCATATAGTTTGGCCAAAGCCAAAATTAAACCCTTTGTTGTCATTTCCTTTGAAATATTAAAGGCTTCTGACACTATTACGCACAACTATATTGTTCCAAGTGCCTTTCTATCAAGAATCTCCCATTCTGTGTCTTTCATACTCATTGAATTCTTTGTTTTTCTCTCTCAATGGTAGGTATAGATCTTTATGATATAAATAAACTTCCATATGCATCTTCCACAGCTAGTAGTTTTTGCCATTAAATTTCTTGACCCTAAACCTACCATCTTCTTCCATTGCTCCCACTCAAGCCAAGAACCCTTCTCTCCTATGTGTTTATCAGCTTAATAGACCTTTGGCTCTAATATGAGTTGTTAGAAAATTATATATTACAAAGAAATGAAACACATAAAATATTACATAAACAAAAAAAAAAAAAAACACATAAAACAAGAGAGACACAGATATACATGGTTCACCCAATTTGGGCTACATCCATACAGAAACAGTTAGCCCTTCCTTTATATTATCCTCTTTGCTCTCACACAATCTCCTCTCTCTTTCTCGCTAAGAATACACATATGCATAACCGTAATAAAATCTCCTCATATATAGTGAGGGGTTGCCTTCTAGGCCAAAAAAAAAACCTAAATTAAGCATAACTTCTACCATCAGATCATTTGCCTAATGAATAACTCAATTTGACTACAAAATTACAATATTTTACAAGGCAATTTTACATCTATTTTTAGCTTCAGCCCCCCTTGGACCCCCCTTACGGCAATCAAATAGGCAACGTTGCCACCCCATTATGAACTGGGCCCAATGCGGCGATACCTATGAGTAAAGAAGATAATTAGGCTCCACACCCAACATATAACACAACTAATTACAATATTTACAATAATAACCACATATACACACATACACATTTTCTTCACCCAACAAATAATCATACTATCTTCTGAGCTTTATAAATCTAGCTCGATACAATATTTACAATAATACACACAGATACACATATGCACATTTTCTCAACCAACAAATAAAAGGATACGATGCCTACATTCACAACAAGGGAATCTAGAGGCTCACACCTCCACCCTCAAATTAAAACAAGGATTCACCTCCTTCCAATGAATTCCAGAATCCATTGCAAGTTCAAATCTACATCCAATGTATAACGCTATAAACCTATGCCACTTGTCCTCTCAACGAATAGTTACCGACTCATTGTTCCAAGGTGCACTCCCAATGTGTATCCGATTCCATCTAGCAATGCTAATGACCAAAAAAAATATATCCCAGACCTTCCCTTCTCTATTACACAGTCTCTCAGGCAATCTGGTCACACCCTTCCATGCAGTCACACACCTTCCAAGTTCTGTTGGCACCCCCATCCCGAGCAATCCATCCCTCGATAATCTTTCCTCGCATCGGAAGGTCCAAAAACCAAGGAATATCCATGCCTTAAAACCATCATATTGGTCATAGCATGCTTATAGCAACCAATGGACACTATTGGGTACCAATGTCCCACAATGGCTCTGCTCCTGAATGCTTTACTAGCATACTGTTACCTGTTCCAATTCCTTTTACTGTCAGTACTAATGCTCGTCGTCAGTTTCGACCACCCAAGCAGTCATTTCCCATGCTTTCCTGTACCAAGCATATAACTTCCATTAGATTCAAAATAAATTGAAATAACTTCAAAGCATACCTCATTGGTGGCCCGTCAAAAGGGTACACTTGGAATTTTGTTTGCTTTCTTTCACAACAAGTTAAACTAGCATCTTTAACCAAATCATCATGCATAAACATATCACATCAGGTTAGCTCAAAACACAACCATCATAGATCAAAAGCATAAATCACATGTAACCATCATAAACCAGAATCATAGATCACATGTAATAATCATAGACTAGAATCCTAAATCACATGCATAATAAAACTAAAATATAATGCTGCTAATTATCCTTTAATCAATCCTTAGATTCTACATTTTTCCTTATTTCGTACACACACAGGATTATTTTCCACACCCGAAAAACACCCAGTTCTTTCTCCTCAACCATGTGCACATACACATAGTGTGCATCACACACATACAACCACACACGACATACAACCCTATGAAATACATGCAAATACACCTAACATACCACGGATACACCTACACCCAGTGTACAAAACAACAAAATACATACCCCTACATCTGGTGTACACCACAACACAATACATACACCTACACGTGGTGTACAACAAAACACAAATACATACGCAGAGTACAACACAATGAGTACATATGTCACAATACCACGACTATATAATACACATACATAGTATCACTTGCCTACAACACAACATGTACAACAAGCACAAAATACTACGTGTACATCAGTACCATATGTACAACATGTACACAGTACCACCTATACAAAACACCACTTGTGCACATGTGCACAACATCACATGTACATGGCAACACCTGCGCAACGCATACACAACGCCACATGTACACCGCACCACCTGTACAACATGTACACAATACCACATGTACACAGTACCACATGCACCACATGTACATGACACGACATGTACACAACATCACATGCATGACATGTACATAGAACCCCCTGCACACAACACCACATGTACAACACGTACACAACACCACATGCACAATCATGCATACAACACCATATGTACATAGTACCACTTGTATAACATGCACACAACACCATATGTACATAGTACCACTTGTACAACATGCACACAACACCATATGCACATAACACTACATGTACAACAAGTACATAGCATCATATGTACACAACATTGCATATCCAACATGCGCACAACACCATATGCACACAACACTGCATATCCATCATGTACATAGCACCATCTATACCCAGCCCTGCATATGAAATATGCACATAACACCATAGGTACAATCAATGAATATAAATTATGCACACCATATACACAACAATAACATTGCACATCGAAGACTACACTGGATTTACCAAGAAACCTTACTTCCAGTGTCTCTCTGCCATCCATGCTTATCATATAATTCCACAGATCACATTGTTTTCATTCTGTTTATGTATCTTTGAGCATTATCCTTTCCACAAAAAAAAACATATACATAGTATAATAACATAATACCAATTCATATCCACATTTTACTGACCTCATTGATCTATTAGGTTACTCTTCCCACTTGATTCCTCATGAACTAGGAATATCTTCATGACATTCACCCACATAAGAAATCATTCCTCCACAAGAATGATTCCTGATGACCTTGTCAGACAATGATATGCATATATACATATATATAAGCATTAGCATAAACATGATCACAACATAATTACCAAATATCATAAGGTCAAGGTTAAGAGAACTCCCTTTATCTGTTCACAACATGCACAACATTGAGAACAAGGATTCCCAACATAGCCAAGGCATATGATGCCTCAATTCTATTTAATTTACCTTTCCTGATTACTTTTTTCATGACTATCCTGCCATCATCCATTTACACCAATGTACCCAACCAATCAAACTGGTTGTCATATTCTTTCCTTCAACTTCCCTTTACTCATGCACCAGCTTCATCCGAGTCATTCATTACCTGTTGGGTTCACACAACTCTCCTAGAGTTCCATCAACTTTATTATTTCCCAACCAATTCCCAAGAACCTCAAAACATAAAAGGCAAGAAAAAGAAATAAACAAGAATAAAATCATGAAAAAAAATAACAATACGACACCACAAACAAAGTGGCATGTTCATGCACTAGACATAACAAAACTGCAAATCAAGTTCAAGAAAATGACAAGGTACGGAAAGCATAATACTCTCCACATGTACACCATGACTCAATCCCCATGGGTTCCCAATGCTTCCAAGGGAAATCTCAACTTGAGACTTCTTCAAGATTCCATGGAAATTTCTTTTCCCTGTAATTCTCTATATCATATTGCCATAACACATAACTATCAGTGCATAAATAAATGTAACAATATACCAATTATCTTACCTTGTTGTGCCAATCATGTTTCCTTGTAACTAAACACACATGTAACCCACATGTTCCAAAGGTCAAGACAACATATCTACTAATTTGAAATCAACCTTTACCAAGACTAAAAATCATGTCATAATCCATAGTCAACTCATTGTCATTAGACATAACTCTACAACTGTCACCTACTTACACTCAAGTACATATAGGCTATCTCAACACATATGTTTGAGTAAACCCATCTTAAAACAAGATCATTCCTTCGAGCAATCTTACATACACATAGTAATATTATGCAATTCATCAAACATTCAACTAACTTGCAAACATACCATGTTAAATAAATCAACCAGATGACATAATCAAACAATCAAAGATCAAATAGATGACATAGTCAAACTCATACCGTAATGTCATAACCCTAACCATCTGCATAGGCCAATATGATTTAGCATGATACATATAACATCAATATCTTAATGAAATAACCCTAATCATTAACTAACATATAACAATAACAAGTTAACATATAACATGCTCATCAACAACATATAACATAATCATCAAGTTAACTATCATTAAACAACAATAACAATGCATACAATTACAGGTTATTATCATTCATGACTCTCTGACACATGTGCATATGACTACACTAATCAACTGGCATTTATCATACATGTAACCATAATAATAATAGAATGACAAGCATATCAATAACCCTAATGATTATAAAAAACATTAACCAACATACTTTCATACCCACCATACAAACATGTATGATGATCTTCTCTTACCCCGAAGTCCATTGTTGCAATTTCACTTTAATGATATGCATCTCTTGCTCTATATCGACCAACACATTAGCATCATAACATACCAATATCATCATGACGACTTAATTTCATACAATGACCTTATAATGCACAACAACCTTCACCATGAAAATGCATGCATAACAACATATAGACACCGACATGCATAAAAAATTCATATACAACCATACACTCATGATGACACATCCCACAACAACACCATCAACCTTCACATGGTTACATCACTACAACCATGTTCAAGACCATGAAAATGCAACAAGAACATGGACTACAAGCATAAGTAACACATGAAATTGACATGAATGCATGACCAACACACCACCCATCCAGTCTGAGGGGTGAACCATGCTTTGATATGACTATGTGGTATCAGATAACACCAAAAGAGAATAGAAACCAGAAATTCCCCAAAGAGAATTAAACTCGTTCTGATACCACTATGTGGTATCATATATGACCCAAAGAGAGGCAACTGGCTCTTATACCACCCTATGATATCAAATATGACCTAAAGAGAGTGCAACTGGCTCTGATACCACACTGTGGTATCAAATATGAGCCAAAGAGAGCACAACTCGCTCTGATACCACATTGTAACACCCTCCTCTCATATCTACCCAAGTAACCGAACAACCGGGGTAAACATGTGACGATAAGTTACTTTGATATGATTCAAATCCCTATGTGTCAGTTAAGGAGGTGGAACTGGTAGAACACATCACACAAAACTTCCACATCAGTAACCAAACTCGTAGGAACCATCCCAAACACTCAGGTAACTAGCCCCTGAGACCAACTGAATTTTTATCGAATCAAACCCATGGACGCTCCCTTGATATGGACTAGGGTGTGTCTGGGAGGCTCCAAAAGTCCCATGACAAGGGAAAGGGAGCTTCCAGAGACTTTTTCCCCCAGTGTTGTTCCTGTGGCTCGAGGATTTGTGCCACTTTTTTAGGTCCAGAGCCCAGGTCACTACCCATAACTCAATGATAGGTTAAGAAATGGAATTTCATAGGAAAACGAATATACATTTGCAAAAAAGTCAACAAGGAATAAACTGGACCCCTACTAGCTATGACAAGCATTTTGTCAAACATGTCACAAACATGAAAGTTACAAGTCTTAACATCATAACTGAGCATAGGGGTCTCATAATTATCTGAGATTCGCTATGAGCCATTACTTCCTTATCACATTAGCTGCATTATCATCTATTAGGCAATAGATGCAATGTTCATTCATTTACAAGTAAATTCTTGACGAGAGGCATACATAGCAAATGTCATAATACATATTCATAACCATCATACTAATGACATAAATACCAAGGAAACAACATCCATATAATCCACATATGAAACAATATAATACTCATGAATCAACCCCATGTCATATTCCAAGTGTGAATGTGGGATCTCATCGAACAATCCATCAAAACCGAACCAGGTCTTCTAAAGGCCAAACCACCTCAACCCATAAAATAGTTATTCCACCTCATGGTCGAACATCACAAACCATCACTAGATTTGTCTCTACCCAATCCTTCCAAGGCTCTAGAGCGGTTGTTCCAACCAAGACTTCCAAGAGTAGTAACTCAACCCGCAGCTATCATCGGGCTCCAGTGGTTTTGTCCAACCAAGGCTCAAAGACTAGTAACTCAACCCACCAAGTTCTCTAGAGCATTTTTCCAACCAAGGCTCCAGGACTAGTAATTCAACCCAAGTCATTACAGGGCTCCAGAGTGTTTGTCCAACCAAGGATCAAGGAACTAGTAACTCATTCCACAACCAAAGGAACATTAGAACCAACAAAAAAACAAAAGGAAATGAACCCACAACACCATGGCTATCTAGGAAATGGAAAGGCTAGGAAAATACACTGTCAATCTAGGCAATCCTCCATGCCAATAACAGATCGTAGCAAAGAAACCACATGCATATGCCATGCATGCAAAAACTAGTGAGTAAAACATACATGCAACATAGTACCTTCAAGAAACAATCGTTGTAGTTGTTGATCCTGATGTCCTCTTGTGCTTTCCTACTCTTTCTTTTCCTTCTTGATCGAAGCACCCAAGTATGCCACACTCTCCAAGAGTTCTATAAGAAACTCTAAGTGTCCAAGAGTATGAGACAAAGAGAATAGAATGAGAGCTCCAAAACTGAACTAAAAAAAATCTTACATTGGCCAAGCCTTAGCAAAAGCTTGGGAAAAATATTTCCAATTCATCCTCAGAAGCCTTTTTATCAATGAGACCTCTATTTTCTTGATTTTCCATTATTTTCCTTCAATTTCCTCCTCACATGCAACCTGTGACCTTTCACGTTACTTTTCTCCTAATTTCCTTTATTTTCATAAATAAAATCCTAATACATTTCTTCTTGCCTTTCCAAATATTTTGTCATTGCCTTTGCCAAATTCCTTTAGCCATAATGACCAAAATGAACACCCAGTAGGATGTTTTCCCTCCACTCAGCTTGGAATATGTGTCCCATGACCGTGGTATTATATATTTTTACATGGATTTTTAACTAGGGATGTTAAAATCACTTTATTGAATACTTTAGTGGAGACAAATTGTTAGCCATAACTAATATACCTTAATTTAAGCCAAGGTTCAACTCTCTCACCTTATTGAAGATTGTGAGAGGGAATAGAGAGGAATTGGATACAAAGATGAAAGAGTGTGGTCTGACTTGATCCCTATCACATTGGATGATTTTCCTTATAAGTGGTACAAAATTGAAGAGGAATTGGGTGAAACATTCTTCTGGAAAGAATTTAGCGATAATTTCATCAACAAATTTGCATTCATCTAGGTAAAATTTGACATAAAAGAATTCACCTTGATGACCACAAATTTTTTAGATACACCAACTTCATGAACGCAAAAACAATAAATGGAAACTGATAATGGTCAAGATAGAAGATTCATTGATTGAGATAACCAACTTGACCACGACTTTATCTATTACATAAGACACAAAGTTTAATCACATTAATTATATCGATTACAGAATGTTCACAAAATGTGCTATAAAAATCATCTCTACATGAGACGACAATTGTGTGCCTTGCCAAATCTCTCTCTTTCTCTCTCTCTCTCTCTCTCTCTCTATATATATATATATATATATATATATGTGTGTGTATGTATATGTACATACATACAAGAACATAAAAGAATTCACCTTGATGACCACAAATTATTTAGATACACCAACTTCATGAATGTAAAAACAATCAATGGAAACTGATAATGGTCAAGATAGAAGAGTCGTGGATTGAAATAACCAACATGACCACGAATTTATCCATTACATAAGACACCAAGTTTAATCACATGAACTAGATCAATTATAGAATGTTCACAAAACATGTTGTAAAAATCATCTCTACATGAGAGGATAACTATGTACCTTGCCAAATCTCTCTCTCTCTCTCTCTCTCTCTCTCTCTCTTCTCTCTCTCTCTCTATATATATATATATATATATTATATATATATATATATATAACCAACATGCATAAACCTCCATATAAGGTACAACCCAGTAGGGTGGGGATAAAGGAAGCTATCCTTTGAATATTTTCAAGACCATCCAAAGTTGTGCAGAGCCTCTTTCCTTCAAATGACTAAAGTCACCATGCCATTCAATTTGGAAGCACCTACTCCCATCTCAAAAAAACAAAGCCTCCATGATGTGATCTTCAAATGAACAATAATTTTGATTAGAAACAAGTGTTAAGGTTAGATACCTATTGGGAACGTCAAACAAGTAGTTTGTACAAAAGAACTAACTTAAATTCATAAAATTGACTAGAACCGTCAACATCTAAAGGGTTGGATCCCTCCATTTTAGAAAGGCTAAAAGAGGAAATTCCCTTGTTAGAATGCAATTTGATTGAAGGTAACTCTAAACTATATCAACACATAATGGTGCAAAAATTATTCGAGGGAAAATTTGTGTGTTCGAACGCACATAAGTTCCGGGGAAAAAGTGTTGAGTGTGGTGATAAGGTAGCACTTGCATTCATATTTAGAAAAAAAAATCATTTGTATTAGTTAGTCGAAGGTGATCCATTTTTAATTTGTGGTATTGAATTCATCAGTGATGAGCTTACCCTAGCTTTGAGAAAGATATGATCTCTGATGAATTTAGCTTTTGCAAGACACAACAAAGTTTCAACAAATATACATTTGAGGGAAATCAAAAGATGGCTAGCACAAAAATTTATGAATACTTTAAACAATTAAACTTTCAATTTGATAAGACATGCTAATTCGCTCCCTCAGAAGCCATTTAGGTTAGAGTGTATCACCATATTTTTTGTATTGAATATTGGTGGCAAGGTTATAAACGTTGTTAAATTTTATAGTGTGAGATCAAATCATCCTATACAGGGAAAATTTTAAGGATGAAAATGGATTTTAAAGTTAAAAACCTTGACGAATCTCCATAGTATATAATATGTAAATTTGTAAATGTTTGGCTATGTTTTTGTAAAGTATTGAGATTTATAATAATTTTGTATAGTCCCTATAAAATAATTTGGCGATTTTTAAGGCAAAACAGTTTTATACTACAAAATTTGAGCAAATAAATTTTAGACAAAATGGAAATTAATGAATCTTTTTCTTAGAAAAAGCATGGAAAATTATCCCACTTGAGAATATTAGCCCCTGAAATTTTCCCTGATCCTATAGAGTTGTATTAAATGTTGGTAATGAGGGTTATAAACATCATTAAATTATATAATGTGATGTCGAAGTACCTCACAATGTCACATTGAATGTTACCTGCAAGGGTCATAGACATTATCAAATCCAATATTTGTTATTCGAATTCAAGCTTATGTGATCCTATCTTTTAGCTAAATATTTAGCCACAAAGCTTAAGCCCCTGGTAGGTCGGACAGAGTCCTTTTTCAAAGTCTTCGCATCATTTGTTAGTGAATTACAAGATTTGAAATTTGATCCAGGAGATAGTCTTGTCAGTTTTGATGTTGTTTCCCTATACACTATCATCCCCATCATGGAAGCTCTTGATGTAATCTTTTGCCTTACTGATCCCAACACTGCTAGATTAGTTGAGATTTGCCTCACTTCTACTTTTTTCTATTTTGAAGGTGAGTTCTATGAACAAACCTGTGGGGTGGCCATGGATTCCCTGTTGTCCATTGCAAACCTGTTCATGGAAGAATTTGAATCCAAAGCCTTATCCTCAAGTATTTTTAAACCTAAACTTTGGAAAAGATTTGTTGATGATACCTGCACCATTTGGCAGCACGGGCCTGATAAGTTAGATAACTTTTTTGAGCATCTTATTATCAATATAACTCCATAAAGTTCATCATGGAACGAGAAGTGGATGGTTTCCTTCCATTCCTTGATGTCCTCATTTCTAGAAAGGTTGATGGTTCTTTCTCTGATCGGGTGTATCGAAAAAAGATTCATATTGAGCAGTGTCTTCATGCAAGTTCCCACCATTTTCTTGCTCAGAAAATAGGTGTTCTTAGCACGTTAGCCACCTGTGCTTTAAGGATTTTAGATGAAGAACACCTTTCTAAGGAAAAGTCCCATCTCCTTAATGTTTTTTTCAAAATGTTTATAGTAGGCAGCAGGGTGTTAAAGCTTTCCTCAAAGTTGGTAAGGTACCTAAGGTTAAGACTGACACATTTGATTGAAATTCAGGAGTTCACCTCCCCTTCATCCAAGGGACGACAGATAAGATTGTGAGAATCCTGAAGAAACATAATGTTCCCTCAACCTTTAGACCCCTTAACACCATTAGAAGCTCCCTAAAGTCGGTTAAAGACCAGGTGAACCCTATGGATTTGAAAGGTGTTTATGTCATCCCATGTTCGTGTGGGACCTCATACATCAGAGAAACGGGTCGATCTATTAACCAAAGGATTAAGGAACATGCCATTGATATCAAACATGGGAGGACCAAATCCTCAGCTTTAGCGGAACATGCAGTGAAGACTAAGCATCACATATGCATTGAGGAGGCTAAGGTCGTCGCAAAAATTTCTCATTTTCATCACCGCAAGTTTAGGGAAGCCATTGAAATTGAGCGGTCCTCTAATAATATTAATAGGGATGACGGTTGGAAAATTAGTAGCTGTTGGATTCCCACCCTCTCCTCTTTAGTCTTTCCCCTCTTTTTCTGAGTTCTTGTTCCCTTTCTTTGTTTTTTTCATTCTTTTTTTTCTTCTCTATAGAGGATTCCCCCTCTCTTTTTATTTATTTTAATTGTTTTTTAGATATATTATGTATTTGTGATCAATTTCATTTATTACTATTATTATTATCACTATTAACATTATCGTTATGATTCATTGATTTTTATTTATTATTATTATTAAATTTATTTATATTTATTTTTATAGAAGAACACCCTCTTTTTATTTATATATAGATATATATATATATATATAATATATATTATATATATATATATTATATATATATATATTATATATAAATAATTTTCATTGTATTATTGTTTATAATATATATAGCTTATTTAATAATTTGTTATATTTTTTATTTATTATTTAATTTTATTTTTTTTTTTTTTCTTTTTATTTTTTTATATTCTTATTTTTATCCTTTTATATATTTATTTATTTTATATTTTATTTAGTTCAGTTTATGTATTTAGTTAGTTATTTATTTTTATTTTTACTCATTTTTCCTAATCGAATAATCAAATAAATAAATATATAATATTAATTAATTAAATAAGGAATGAAAAGTAATTAATATATTAAATAATTATTTAAATAAAATTAAATTATTAATTATTAATTATTTAAACAATTTAAAGTGATCCCCGTCCCTAGTCTTATATAGCCATTTAGTTGGTTTTCAATATTATTTTCCCTCCACAGTCAAATATAGTCGTTTTTTCTTCTAACTGTTAGGCTAACCTAGATTCTTATTTAACCTTCCTCTGAGATCTGTCTCTTCATCTTGTCTTGAAGATGAACCACATTGGCTGGTTCGAAACGCGTCGACCAAATACTCTCTATGTGATTTTTTCCATAAATTCTCATAAATTACCAATATTTGTTGCTAGCGTTCAATGTAGGATTTGACAATGTTTATATCCCTCTGCACCAACATTCAATATAAGACTCAACAATTTCTAGGGTCACCACTACCAATAATTAATGCAGCAATGCAATATGCTTGGATCTCCATATGCTTTTTTCTCTTTCAACAATACACACATCCTTTATTTTGAAAGTGCATAAATATCATCTATACTCTAGCATGAGTAGAGAGTAGTTGTAGGCTAATCACTAACTAAATTTCCTTGTTTTTTAGCATCATTTGAGGCATGAGTTTGGGTCAAATCTAATCGTCGAAATGACAAAATCATAATAATACAACTTCACCATGATCGAAACATGATAAATGACTTCTAAATTTACGTAGATAATTAAAATCATAATTCAGACAACAATTTGACTTTATTGATTTTTTTTTATCTATCATATTCCAACCAAAATAAAAAGTAATGATGAACCTCTGACATCATATGGAAGTTAATGTTAGGATTGTATTAGTCTTTAATAACAAATAGTGACCTTTATTATGATTGTATCAGTCATCTCAGTGTCTTCCCAACATCGCATCATGGGCTCCTGTGGGCCCCCCTCACGGATTTTAACATGAGGTTGAATAATGGGGATCTTCTCAAAGAAGAGTGAGCATAAAATTGTCCCAAATGAATAGTTATCATTGGTCCTCCTTCTATATAATGTCAAATGTCGTTTCAACAATGACAACATCATCTGGGCCCACCCATAGTAGGTTCCTCAAAGCACACTTTCCACCATTATCATCTTCCCTCCAGTGATATGGTGGAAGGCATGAATACCACATATCCATAGCACCACTGTGACTATAGATCATGTCTCTAGCCTCTCCAAGTCATTGATTTGTATGGTCGTGACCTTTTCACAACTCGCCAATAATAGTGATGATCAACAAACTGATCTATATGCCTCCTACGAGGCAACACTAGATGTGTTTTCCCTACCACCCCCAAGGGGGGCAGTCTTGTCAGAAAATATATGTCTTGGATAGTGATCTCGACCCTGTGCCCTTGCACTACAAAGGCCACCTAATCTAGGTCCCAGTAACTCACTATCCTCGATAGCAAGGGCTCACCCACCCTCACCGTGGGGTTCTCTAAGAACTTCAACCCACCATATCGTGCCAACACCCCTCTCACTACTTGATTCCCCTGAATCTTAGCACAAAGGGACTCCAAATCTCATTCTTGCCATGATAACTTTAGCTTTGCCATACTTGCAAAATACCATTATGTTTTTTCAGTCCATAGTCAAAGGCATACATGTCTAGTACTTAGCTTCATCTCCGAGTGTACCACCATTCCCACCCATCCTCTTAGCCCAAAATGCAGTTTTTTCCCTCAAAACTATGATGGATGCACTTAGGGGCCCCATTCCCATGATCCAGAGCATAGTTCAGGCACCCAAAAGTGCATTACGATTGTGAGGATGAGCATAGGTCCCCCGCAGCGAGTTGAAGCCCTAATAATAAAATATAATCTACCAAAAGTGATGAGTAAGGTTACGCCACCTACCTCCAAATTTCATATCTTGATTTTGATGGTTAGTTTTTCCGTTACGATCTCCACAAGATTTAGGGTCTTATCCTCCTCTCCAAATTCTCCACAACTCACTATGCAAATGAATTGGATTTTGAGGCAAAACACACTTTATAGGAAAATCCCTAGTTTTTTTGTCACCCATTATGACAAAATCATAGACCCGTTTGACAAACCATTAGCACCATTGGAAATATCTCACATAATTCTATAATGGATCTCTCTTTGTTTTTTATAATTTCACACTTCACCGGGAAGCCATTTTTTCCACAAGGTCTCACTTTGTCACCTCTTAAAATTGAATTTCTTCATTCGACCCACTCGTACTTTCGTACCACTTTACCTTTGCACTGTTTGGCTCACATGTCAATTTTCTTCATGAGTAACTATCATTTACTCATGTTTTTATGGTCCCCTCTGGGCGTCCCCCATGTGGCAGCATCATCAAGTCACCCTTGTTCAGAGGATCACAGATGAGTCACCCTTGTATTTATGGAGTCTATTCTAATTCCCTTTGTGTCTCGTTAGAGTTTTTCATATGTCATCATGTCATATCCCTCCCATTTTACTCATATTTTTCCTCCAGCTCTACTGCTCTGTCTTTGCCAAAACCCCGTTTGAGTCATTAACCATCCCATCTGGAATCAAGCCAGTCACTTCTAGGTCAACCATCCTTATTATGCTCTGACAAGGGAAGTTGTCAGTCTACCAGTCATCTTCTTTCCTTCTATCATCATCCCTGTTGTTAGTCCATTAGTCACTCTACTATGATCCCTCGTGCCTTTGTTGAGGATTCCTCATTGCCTTAACCTCTTCTGTCAAATTCAACGCATATATTCCAGAAGAGTGGTTTAGAGGATGGCGTACCTTGGTTCCAGCTTCCATATTTGTTCGGTGCCTTGAATATGGAAAATGGACTCATTATTTCCCTTTAACTTGGTTGTTTCTCACGTGCTTGACATCAGCTCCTTATCACACAGTTGAGATTCAAACACTTGATGGTTTGGTGATCCTCATGATTGTCCGAGTGATTCCCAGGTGTTTTTGAGATGTTCCAGACCTCATGAGGGGGTGGCCCTTCAGGTAGATCCCTACATGCCTACATGACCACAGATTTTGATCCAACCTTAGATGCAGTTCCACAGATGTGATGGGTTCTATTTCTGCTACTTGTAGCGCCCACAACATTAATGTCTCCTTCTGATGCTCCATTCAGATCTACATAGCCCTTTCTTGTTCAGTAGGTATTCTTTGGTTATGATCCCCTCGCTCACCATATCAACTTGAGGGGAATTATGTCTCATGTACTCAGATGTTATTCTATTTAGTCTTGACCTATGTTGTTCCAAGCACATTCTATATATGGGATCCATAGTATTCTTTTCTGGCCTCTTGATACAGTGTGTCATGTATCATGTATCATGTACTTTGTATCTTAGTCCCACATTGTTTAGCTCATCATTATTCTTTGTACGCAGTTATCTCAGTGGGTATGGGTATGCCTCCCCTGTCTAATTTGAGATCATGTACTCCCACATAAAAAGAGACTTTTATCTGTTTAGTAGGTCTCGCCCTCGATCATTTTTGTCCGTCCTTGTATTGCTTCAGATCTTTCTCTCTCTCCCTTTGACTCCCCTTGTGATGTGTTTGTGGAAGTGTAACCTACAATGTATTTTGGTCATACGATTTGCTCCTAACACTCATACATGTGGGGACAATATTTTATCACGAAAAAGTGATCACCTAGCCATTTGTAACTAGGTGGCTCAAAATACATTGTGTAGATTTCATTTTATCATAGTAAAATCACTTTCGCTGTGGAAAATAATTTATTAAACCACTTTTATTAAATTATTTTCTGATTTAAATAAAAAAACCCATGAGAATAATTAGATAAATTATTACCTATTTAATTTTCTTTAGGAATAATTATTAAATCATTATTTAAATAATTGTTCCATGTCACATTTGACTAAATCTCTTGGGAATAATTAAATAAATAACTATTTATTTAATTTTCCTTATTTGTGTTATTGGAATAATTGTTAAATCACTATTTAATAATTATTTCAATTTCACACCATTCTTAATTCCCGTGAAATAATTAATAAATAATTTATTTGTTAATTATTTCTAAATAAATATATTTGACCATTTTAAATGCCTTTTCCCTCTCCAATAAATATAATAAAGTATTCCAAGATCTTAGACCTTGATTTGGTTAATTTTTTTTATTATTCTCCATTTTCGAGATTAACTTAATACTTTGTTATAAATAGGTGGGTTTTTCATTCATTCTTTACCATGATCATAATCATCGTCAACATTATCGCCTTTTTCCTTTTGATCTCCCATTTGAGTTCTCCACATTTTCTATGGGGTTTTCACGTATTGAGACAGAAGATCATTTTCTAAAGCATCAAGGACATCAAAGGACCCATCCGACAAAGGGGAACTTATAGACCCATCTATAGATCTCCTTCACCAGGTGTTTTTAATAAAATATTTATTCAATTAAAGTATTTCCATTTCAATTATTGCATTGGATATTTTTCTGTTGCTTTCTATTCTAGATTGTCTATACTCTTTTTGCAAGTTTTTCCACTTTTATTGTAGATATAAATCGCAAGAATCCATCAACTTGTTGTTAGGGTCACTTGTCACCGAGTGACTTAAGTGAAGTGTTTTTGGTTCACCTTCCAAGAAATTTCACACTAACAAACTATAGAGCTTAATTTATTCATCCATATAATAAATATTGAGATGATGGGCCACACACACCCTACCCATAAAATTGGAACATTGAAACCACTTACTTTATCAAATACTTTAGTGGAGAGAGATTGTTAAGCATAACTAATATACCTTAATTTAATCCAAGGTTCAACTCTCTCACCATATTGAAGATTGTGAGAGGGAATAGACAATACTTGGATGCAAAGATGAAATAAGATTGTCAAAAAGAGGCAATTTTGGAGTTCCACAATAGCCAAGGCATCTGACACCTCAATTATATTTACTTTATCTTTTCTGATTACTTTTCTCATGACTGTCCTATCATCGTCCATTTACACCAATGGACCCAACCAATCAAACTAACTTTCATATTCTCTCCTTCAACTTCCCTTTACTCATGCACTAGCTTCATCTGAGTCTTTCATTACTTGTTGGGTTTACACATCTCTCCTAGAGTTCCATCAACTTTCTTATTTCCCAAAAAATTTCCAAGGCCCTCAAAACATAAAGGAAAGAACAAGAAATAAACAAGAAGAAAGTCATGAAAACCAATAACAATAGGATACCGCAAACAAAGTGCCATGATCTTGCACTAAACATAAAAAAGTTGCAAATCAAGTGCAAGAAAATGACAAGGTACCGAAACCACAAGACTCTCCATATGTTGGAAATGCTGGGGGGGGTGAATCAGTATTTCTTTTTCCCACTATTGTTTTACCAGTTAAAACATATATATTCAGAACATAAGATGAACTACAAGAATAAATGCTTTTATTAATATAAACTGTGTAGTAAAATAGATACAATATATAGATGGTTACAATCAGTTGCCAAGCTCCAACTTAGACTTTGGTGAGGCTCCAACCTTCAGAGCACCAACTCTATTTCGCCAAGACACCAATCTTGGACTTACGAGCACAAACTCCCAAGGACTTCAATCCTTCCTACATCTAAGGCATCAACCCCAAGGACTTCAATCCTACTTACTTCTGAGGCACCAGCCTAAGAACTCCAATCCTTCTTGCTTTTGAGGCACCAACCCCAAGGACTCCAATCCTTCTCACTTTTGAGGCACTAGCCCAAGAATTCCAATTCTTCTCACTTCTGAGGCACCAGCCCCAAGGACTCCAATCCAATCTTGTCAAGACACTTTTGTTAATAATATTCTGCTCTCAAAACTCTTCTATATTGAGTTCTGTCTGTTTACAGCTTCACTGTAGTCTCCATTCTACAACATTAATGACAACCAATCTTCTTATGGAGAAGTCTTTACAACTCTCCATACTGTTCACACAGAGTCTCCAATAGTCTTTGTGCTCTCTGATAATGTCTTCATACAGCTTTAGTCAGTCTACTGTTAGCTGCACTAAACTCTGTATAAAGAACAACTTTATGTTCAAGCTTATGTTCTCATTATCACAGTGAATGCTTCAGCATGACTGTTTCTCTGCTGGCTACTTCTCCCCTTTGACTGCCTACCATTCTGTTGGTCCTTCATCCCTCTTATTGTTCTGCCGCACCCTCTTTCTGTTCTGTTGGACCCTCACACGGCCTCTATTTCCTCCAGCGTATTTCAGCAAATTTCAGTATCTGCAGCAGCCTTCACCAATGTTCACTAGCAAATTCATACAATGCTTAACCACCTCTGCTGCTTCTGCTACCTTATATTCTGGTTCTTTGCCACACCAAAAAAAAAAAGGCTCCAACAACAACAGCTACAACTGCAACAACAGCAACAACAACAATAACAACAGCAACAGTTGCAACAGCAACAGTAGCAACAGCAACAACAACAGCAGCAGCAACAACAGCAACAACAGTAACAACTGCAATAGCAACAACAGCAACAACTGCAACAGCAACAGCAACAGTTGCAACGACAACAACAGTTGCAACAACAACAACAACAACAACAACAACAGCAACAGCTGCACTCTGTTTTTACTATTTTATACATTCTCATGCCTTTGTCCATTCGTTTCCGCTTACTCAATGGCTCTTTGGCTTCCTCCTTGCTTGCTTGAGCTTTGGCTTCCTCAACACTCGCTTGACCTTCTGGCTTCCCTCCTCCATTCGCTTTAGCTTCCTCATGTTTACCTTCGATTGATGGTGTCACGAAAATATAATGTCATCGCAGAGGTGTTTCAGCAATGCCGAAATATAATTTCGTCATGGAGGTGTTTCAGCAACACCAAAATATAATTTCGTCACGGAGGTGTTTCAGCAACGCCGATATTGGTGTTTCAGCAATGCCGAAAGTGGTGTTTCAACAACAAAGAAATTGATGTTTCAACAACTTTTCTCCAATTTTTTCAACAGTGATCAACAACTGTTAAAGCATGCATACATGGGTTTTACAAGCGCGATAACGTAACCTGCTCATACAATATAAACTCTACCTTTTTCACTCTGTCAGTGTATTTGCATATGAGTCTAATTCTTCCGCCTCCGATAGCTCTATTTGTGTTAAATGCATATACAGTTCTTTGCCTCCATATGCATGTTTATGCTCCACTTGGCTCCACTTGTGTGCTCCTCTTGGCTCCTCTAACTTTGTCTGCTTCCTCTATGTCTCCAATGGTGGTGCTTCGTGCTCTGTTAGCTCCTCTCGTCTCCATCTACTCCTCTGTGGCTCTGATGGCTCTGTTTGCTGTTAAATGCATCCATTGCTCTTCTGATGGCTCCCGATAGTGCAGTTGCACGCATACATGTGATTTCTGCTTCGGTAGTTGTTAAATGCATGCATATAAGCTCTTTGATCGCTCTGTTTCTGTGTTTCCTCCGTTTGCTCTGTGTGCTCCTCTTCATTGGCATATATATATCTGACATATACATATATATGACTCCTCCAGCTGTTTGCGTCCTCTGTTGCTCCGATAGCTCTGTGTGTTGCCTCCTATGGCTCTATTCTTATTTGGCATATATATATATGTGTGTGTGTGTGTGTGTGTGTGGCTCCTCTTGCTTTGATATGCCTCCTTGCTATGATATGTCTGTTTCTGCATATATATATATATATATATATTATTATATATATATATATATATAGATATATATATATATATATAATATATTATATATAATAGGCTCCTCCTACAGGGCTCCTCTTAGTCCAATGTGGCTCCTATGGCTTGACAGTGTCTTCCAAACACCTCCTTGCATATATGAATGCCTCTCTTGCTCTCATATCCTGTAATATGCTTTGATATGCCTCCTTAGGTAACTCCTCTTTGCTTATGGCTTGGCTACCCTGATGGCCTTGCTCCTATCTCTTCATAAATCTGCTCTGCATCCCCTTGGCTTCATGTCATCCTCTAGTATCCAGAATATTTCCATATTGACATCAATGACAACCTAGGTCAACGATCTTCCCCTTTGTTATTGATGGAAATATTATTTTTCTCTCCCCCTTTGACATCAATGGCAAAGAAGTGCTCTGGGACTCCCCCTATCAAACTGCTTTTGTTCTTCCTTAATGGTAGATCTTCATGGGTCTGTGACTCCCCCTGTCATAGTGCTCTTCTTCTTTTTACTCAAGATAGAAGGATTGATATTTTATCATCAATTAGCACATTATTCCCTCTTCATGTCTCAGGACTGCTTTATCATGGCTTCAACAATGCTTAAGAATGCTCTACTTTAATGCTTTCATTTAGATTGCAAATGGCCATACACCAAGTGTCCAAGTCCAGGCTTTTTATGCTTCAATCCATATTGTTGTCTTCATAAGCAGAATTGAGAGACCTTCATAGTCTAAATTAAGAGAGACTACCACTGAGATTGTCTTTCATCCTGTCTTTCTTCAGATCTGGATTTATTTGTGTCTCTGTGCTTCTTCTTAACTCACTGCTATCCTTTCCTTGTGTTTTTGTACATATCTCAGCTAGTTATTTCCTCTTAGAAGATTTAGATATCCAATCTGTGACTGTCTTTTAAATACAATTGTTGATCTGCATCTTTCGCAATGCTTCAGTTTGTTATATGCTGCCATCTGCTCTTACTTCAGACTCCATTCTAGATGTATCCGTTTGTTTGAAGACTGCCTCTATCAGTGTCCATAATTTATCTGTTCTCACATTTAATTCCTGAGTTAATACATAAACTTCTATGATAACAGCACCATGGTTGTTTGTCCTATTTCTTTAACAACAGTCCAAGGAATGCTTATAGGATCATATTCTTCAATGGAGTACCTTTGAGAAATGATCTTTATCAAAGAATGACTGTTAATATAGTTCAGCAAGGATTTCATGAGGACCCTTCTCACTAATAGCTTCTGCAATAGTGATCAAGACTTACAAGCTCCCCCTAATTGTATGCATCATCTCCTTTTGGCAGAGTCTTCTCATAAAATGCTTAGATTGTCAAAATTTAGGCCAATGACATATGTTGTTGGCTGGAGAGCTCAAGGGACATTCGGATTGTATTCCCTTCCTTCTCCATACTTGTGTAACTTTCTTCTTTTGCATGGTTCTAGCTTGTGTAAGAGCCCATGTTAAGTTACAATCACGTGCCATATGACCAATGTTATGACACTTGAAGCATTCTACATTGTTCATGAATAAGAATTCAAGATTTCTTCCTGCAAAATTGGTTCTTGGAGGTTGTCGGAGACTACAACATCTATCTCTATGATATGCTTTACAGTCTTTTGCCATGTGACTAAAGTTTGTACAAGAATAACAATAACCAAAAAATGAACTTTGGTACCTGGGAGATGGGGGTTTCCTTGATGTACTTCTGAAGCCTTTCTGCCTTGATATCCTTTGATGATAACCATTGCCTCTCACATCTTTGACATCATCTACATTTCTTCTTGGAGCTGGTTTTCTTCTTGGAAGAGGATTTGTTCTATTGCAGCCTTGATTTTTCTCCTTGCCTTTGCTGGAGCTAGGAGCATCACCACTTCTTTCTGGCTTCATCACATCTCTTTTGTTTAAAGCATTTCCATTCTTGGTTGAGGATTCACCTACATATCCGAGACCTGATTTATCAGATGGACATCTGTGATAGCTGAGCATGTCATCCAAGGCTTGAGAGCTCTTCAAGATTTTGTTCATCCCTTCAACCTTTGTTTTGAGGAAGACAACCTCTTCTTCCAATCTTTCACACTCAATATTATTCTTAGCAAGTTTTTCCTCAGTTTCTTCCTTGATACGAGTAGCTTCATCTGCTTCTATTTTAAGGGAGATAATATCTGATTTCATTTTGAAGATTTTTTCGTTCTTTGCTTGACTACTCTCCTTTCTCTTCTCAGCTCCTTGTGCCTGTTTCCTGGCTTCTTGTAATTGAGACTTAAGGGAGGAGACCTCTACCTTGTACTGACCAATCTCTTCTTCAAGTTTGCTGAAGCTCTTATGCCTTTGTTCAAGTTGGCTTGACAAGATATCTTCCTGCTTCTTTGCTTTGTCCAATTGATTTGTCATGGATATGACTTCTTCACGATGCTTTTTTTTGCTTTGATGATATTCCTTCTTAAGCTTGGCAAGCTCTTCATCCCTTTCTTGTACTTGAACCTTTAAGAGGTCAACTTTCTTCCTTGTTTGGTCTTGGTCACCAACTGGAGCTATCTTCTTAAGTTTCTCATTTTCTTTTTTTCAAATTGTTAATCTCTTCCATGGCAGTCATAAGTTGAGCAAGGAGTTCTTCCACAAAATCTTTTTCATTCTCTTCATCTTCTAGGTCTGTTTTAGCCTTGATGTCATCATTCTCATTTTCAGCTTCTATGATGGGTTCAGGATCTCCTTCTTAATTGATAGTCATGGTCAGTGCTCCTTTTGAGTGAAGGTCATGAAGTTTGTCCCATATATCCTTTGTTGATGAACATTTTCCTAGATTGTTCTTTACAGAATCAGGTAGCCCATTCAAGATTGCCTTCATTGCTTTTGCATTTTACTTCTTGGATTCTTCATCCATCCTGCTATCAACAATCACTGATTTCCAGATTTCAATGCCTTGAATCTGTAAGAAATTCCTCATTCTTTCTTCCCTTTTATTAAAGTTCCCATTGAGCCTTGGAGCCTCATCGAATTGATTGTCTTCTATTTTAGTAGTAGAGGGAGACACATCCTTAGGAGGATTGGAGACTTTCTTCCTTGACCTTGCCATTTTTGTTCTAAATGTCAACCTTCAAGCTGTTAAGCTTTGAATGAAGGTACGTGCTCTGATACCAATTGTTGGAAATACTGAGGGGGGGGTGAATCAGTATTTCTTTTTCCCACTATTGTTTTACTAGTTAAAACATATGTATTCAGAACACAAGATGAACAACAAGAATAAATGTTTTTATTAATATAAACTGTGTAGTAAAATAGATACAATATATAGATGGTTACAATCAGTTGCAAAGCTCCAACTTGGACTTTGGTGAGGCTCCAACCTCCAGAGCACCAACTCTATTTCGCCACGACACCAATCTTGGACTTAGGAGCACAAACTCCCAAGGACTTCAATCCTTCCTACTTCTGAGGCATCAACCCCAAGGACTCCAATCCTACTTACTTCTGAGGCACCAGCCCAAGAACTCCAATCCTTCTTGCTTTTGAGGCACCAGCCCCAAGGACTCCAATCCTTCTCACTTTTGAGGCACCAGCCCAAGAACTCCAATTCTTCTCACTTCTGAGGCACCAGCCCCAAGGACTCCAATGCAATCTTGTCAAGACACTTTTGGTAATAATATTCTGCTCTCAAAACTCTTCTCTATTGAGTTATGTCTGTTTATAGCTTCACTGTAGTCTCCATGCTACAACATCAATGACAACCAATCTTCTTATGGAGAAGTCTTTACAACTCTCCATACTGTTCACACAGAGTCTCCAATAGTCTTTGTGCTCTCTGATAATGTCTTCATACAGCTTTAGTCAGTCTATTGTTAGCTGCACTAAACTCTATATAAAGAACAACTTTCTGTTCAAGCTTATGTTCTCATTGTCACAATGAATGCTTTAGCATGACTGTTTCTCTGCTGGCTGCTTCTCCCCTTTGACTGCCTACCATTCTGTTGGTCCTTCATCCCTCTTACTGTTCTGCTGCACCCTCTTTCTGTTCTGTTGGACCCTCACACGGCCTCTATTTCCTCCAGCGTATTTCAGCAACTTTCAGCAGCTGCAGCAGCCTTCACCAATGTTCACCAGCAACTTCATACAATGCTTAACCACCTCTGCTGCTTCTGCTACCTCATATTCTGGTTCTTTTCCACACCAAAAAAAAATGGCTCCAACAATAGCAGCTACAACTGCAACAACAGCAACAGCAGCAACAACTGCAACAGCACCAGCAGCAACAGCTACAACAGCAATAGCAGCAACAACAACAGCAACAACTGCAAGAACAACAGCAGCAGCAATAGCAACAACAGCAGCAACAGCAACAGCAACAGCAACAACAGCTGCAACAACAACAGCTGCAACAGCAATAGCAACAGCAGCAACAACTGCAACAACAACAACAGTTGCAACAGCAACAACAGCAATAGCAACAGCAACAACAACAGCAACAACTACACTCTGTTTTTACTATTTTATACATTCTCATGCCTTTGTCCATTCGTTTCCGCTTACTCAATGGCTCTTTGGCTTCCTCCTTGCTCGCTTGAGCTTCGGCTTCCTCAACACTCGCTTGACCTTCTGGCTTCCCTCCTCCATTCGCTTTAGCTTCCTCATGTTTACCTTCGATTGATGGTGTCACGAAAATATAATGTCATTGCGAAGGTGTTTCAGTAACGCTGAAAAATAATTTCGTCACGGAGGTGTTTCAGCAACGCCAAAATATAATTTTGTCATGGAGGTGTTTCAGCAACGCCAAAATATAATTTTGTCATGGAGGTGTTTCAATAATGCCGATATTGGTGTTTCAGCAACGCCGAAAGTGGTGTTTCAGCAATAGAGAAATTGATGTTTCAGTAACTTTTCTCCAACTTTTTCAATAGTGTTCAACAGCTGTTAAAGCATGCATACATGGTTTTACAAGCCCGATAACGTAACCTGCTCATACAATATAAACTCTACCTTTTTCACTCCATCAATGTATTTGCATATGAGTCTAATTCTTCCGCCTCCGATAGCTCTGTTTGCGTTAAATGCATATACAGGTCTTTGCCGCCATATGCATGTTTATGCTCCACTTGGCTCCTCTTGGCTCCTCTTGTGTGCTCCTCTTGGCTCCTCTAACTTTGTCTGCTTCCTCTATGGCTCCAATGGTGGTGCTTCGTGCTCTGTTAGCTCCTCTCATCTCCATCTGCTCCTCTGTGGCTCTAATGGCTCTGTTTGCTGTTAAATGCATCCATTGCTCTTCCAATGGCTCCCGATAGTGCAGTTGCACGCATACATGTGATTTCTGCTCCGGTAGTTGTTAAATGCATACGTATAAGCTCTCTGATCGCTCTGTTTCTGTGTTTCCTCTGTTTGCTCTGTGTGCTCCTCTTCATTGGCATATATATATATATCTGACATATACATATATATGACTCCTCCAGTTGTTTGCGTCCTCTGTTGCTCTGATAGCTCTGTGTGCTGCCTCCCATGACTCTATTCTTCTTTGGCATATATATATATATATGTGTGTGTGTGTGTGGCTCCTCTTGCTTTGATATGCCTCCTTGCTCTGATATGTCTGTTTCCGCATATATATATGATATATGTATATATATGGCTCCTCCTACAGCTCCTTTTAGTCCAATGTGGCTCCTCTGGCTTGGTAGTGTCTTTCAAAGGCCTCCTTGCATATATGAATGCCTCTCTTGCTCTGATATCCTGTAATATGCTTTGATATGCCTCCTTAGGTAACTCCTCTTTGCTTATGGCTTGGCTATCCTGATGGCCTTGCTCCTGCCTCTTCATGAATCTGCTCTGCATCCCCTTGGCTTCATGTCATCCTCTAGTATCCAGAATATTTCCATATTGACATCAATGACAACCTAGGTCAACAATCTCCCCCTTTGTTATTGATGGCATTATTCTTCTTCTCTCCCCCTTTTACATCAATGGCAAAGGAGTACTCTGGGACTCCCCCTATCAAACTGCTTCTGTTCTTCCTAAATGGTAGATCTTTATGGATCTGTGGCTCCCCCTGTCATAGTGTTCTTCTTCCTTTTACTCAAGATAGAAGGATTGATATTTTATCATCAATTTGCACATTATTCCCTCTTCATGTCTCAGAACATCTTTATCATGGCTTCAACAATGCTTAAAGTTGCTCTACTTTAATGCTTTCATTTAGATTGAAAATGGCCATACACCAAGTGTCCAAGTCAAGGCGTTTTATGCTTCAATCCATATTGCTGTCTCCACAGGTAACATTGAGAGGCCTTCATAGTTCGAATCAAGAGAAAATGCCCCTAAGATTGTATTTATTGCTATCTTTCTCCAGATCTGAGTTTCTTTGTGTCTCTATGCTTCCCCTTAAGTTATTGTCATCTAGTATTCAATTATCATTTCATTTGGACAAAAATGTGAGGAGTTGTGCCTTACTGTTGCTATATTTCTTAAGCGATCTATATCAACTTAAGTTATGCTTGACTGCACAACATTTTCCTTCGTATGACCCATCTTTTCCTTGTGTTCTTGTATATATCTCTGTAGATTATTTCCCTAGCAGATTCAAATATCCAATCTGTGACTGTCTTTTAAATACAATTGCTCATTTGCATCTTCATGCAATGCTTCAGTTTTTGTATATGCTGCTAGCTACTCTTACTTCAAACTCCATTCCTGATGTATCTGTTTGTTTGAAGAATGCCTCTATTAGTGTCTAGAATTTATCTGTTCTCACATTAAATTCCTGAGTTAAGACATAAACTTCTGTGATAATAGCACCATGGTTGTTTGTCCTATTTCTTTAACAACGGTCCAAAGAATGGCTACAGGATCATATTCTTCAATGGAGTACCCCTGAAAAATGATCTTTATCAAAGAATGATTGTTAATATAGTTCAACAAAGGTTCCATCAGGACCCTTTCATTAATGGCTTCAGCATTAATGATCAAGAATCACAGGCTCCCCCTAACTGTATGCATCATCTCTTTTGGCAGAGTCTTCTCATAAAATGCTTAGATTGTCAAAATTTAGGCCAATGACATATGTTGTTGGCTGGGGATCTCAAGGGACTTTCGTATTGTATTTCCTTCCTTCTCCATACTTATGTAACTTTCTTATTTTGCATGCTTCTAGCTTGTGTAAGAGCCCATGTTAAGTTACAATCATGTGCCATATGACCAATGTTATGACACTTGAAGCATTCTACATTGTTCATGAATAAGAATTCATGATTTCTTCCTGCAAAATTGTTTCTTGGAGGTTGTCGGAGACTACAACATCTATCTCTATGATATGCTTTACAGTCTTTTTCCATGTGACCAAAGTTTGTACAAGAATAACAACAACCACAAAAGGAACTTTGGTACCTAGGAGATAGAGGATTCCTTGATGTACTTCTGAATCCTTTCTGCCTTGAGATCCTTTTATGATAACCATTTCCTCTCGCATCTTTGACATCATCTACATTTCTTCTTGGCGCTAGTTTTCTTCTTGGAGGAGGATTTTTTCTATTGTAGCCTTGATTTTTGTCCTTGCCTTTGCTGGAGCTGGGAACATCACCACTTCGTTCTATCTTCTTCACATCTCTTTTGTTTGAAGAATTTTCATTCTTGTTTGAGGATTCACCTACATATCCGAGACCTGATTTATCAAATGGACATCTGTGATAGTTGAGCATGTCATCCAAGGCTTGAGAGCTCTTCATGATTTTGTTCATCCCTTCAACCTTTTTTTTGAGGAAGACAACCTCTTCTTCCAATATTTCACACTCATTATTCTTCTGGGCAAGTTGTTTCTCAGTTTCTTCCTTGCTACGGGTAGCTTCATCTGCTTCTATTTTAAGGGGGATGATATCTGACTTCACTTTGAAGATTTCTTCATTCTTTGCTTGACTGCTCTCCATTTTCTTCTCAGCTCCTTGTGCTTTTTTCCTAGCTTCTTGTAGTTGAGACTTAAGGGAGGATACCTCTACCTTGTACTGACCAATCTCTTCTTCAAGTTTGTTCAAGCTCTTGTGCCTTTGTTCAAGTTGGCTTGACAAGATATCTTCCTGCTTCTTTTCTTTATCCAGTTGATTTGTCATAGATATGAATTCTTCATGATGCTTTCTTTTTCTTTGATGATATTCCTTCTTAAGCTTGGCAAGCTCTTCATCCCTTTCTTGTACTTGAAGCTTGATGAGGTCAACTTTCTTCCTTGTTTGATCTTGGTTACCAACTAGTGCTCTCTTCTTAAGTTCCTCATTTTCCTCTTTCAAATTGTTAATTTCTTCCATGGCAATCATAAGTTTAGCGAGGAGTTCTTCTACAAAATCTTTTTCATTCTCTTCATCTTCGAAATCTTCGAAGTCTGTTTTAGCCTTGATGTCATCATTCTCATTTTTAGCTTCTATGATGGGTTCAAGATATCCTTCTTGATTGATTTGTTGGGTTGTGTTATATTTTTTCCACGACTAACCTACGTAGTGAACCGGGGGGTTAGCCCCCTTTTGTTGCATCAATTGCGCAGCGGGGGGGTCACAGGGGCGGCGGCAGCCCCCCCTGTCCAGGGGGTTTGAGGGGGGCGGGTAGCCCCCCTCTACGGGGTTTGGGGCAGCACCCTGAGAAAAAAAAAAATTGGACCCTATATTAGGTTGGGCAAAACTACCTATGGTTTTCGGTCCATGGCTTTGGACGCGGATGGTTTTCGGTCCATGGTCTTGATGCTTCGGCATGTATAAATATGTATTGTAACATTGAAAGGAATATAATGAAAAATCAAGCTGGTAGTCTCGATTTTGACATCTAGTGGGAAATCTCTATGTATATGTGTTCTATGTGTTATGCTCTTGCATTTTTATTTTTCCTGTGATTTAGAATTCGTATGTAGGTAATTTCTGTACAGGGTTAAAACCTACATGATGTTCATGGTCAGTGCTCCTTTTGAGTGAAGGTCATGAAGTTTGTCCCATATATCCTTTGCTGATGAATATTTTCCTATATTTTTCTTTATAGAATCAGGTAGCCCATTCAAGATTGCCTTTGATTCTTTTGCATTATACTCCTTGGATTATCTATCCATCCTACTATCATCAATCACTTATTTCCATATTTCAATCCCTTGAGTCTGTAAGAAATTCCTCATTCTTGCTTCCCATATATTAAAGTTCCCATTGAGCCTTGGAGCCTCATCAAATTGATTGTCTTCTATTTTATTAGTAGAGGGAGACACATCTTTAGGAGGATTGGAGACTTTCTTCCTTGACCTCGCCATTTGTGTTCTAAATGTCGACCCTCAAGCTGTTAAGCTTTGAATGAAGGTACCTGATCTGATACCAATTGTTGGAAATACTGAGGGGGGGTGAACCAATATTTCTTTTTCCCACTATTGTTTTACCAGCTAAAACATATATATTCAAAACACAAGATGAACAACAAGAATAAATGCTTTTATCTATATAAACTATGCAGTAAAATAGATACAATATATAGATGGTTGCAATCAGTTGCCAAGCTCCAACTTGGACTTTGGTGAGGCTTCAACCTCTAGAGCACCAACTCTATTTCGCCAAGACACCAATCTTGGACTTAGGAGAACAAACTCCCAAGGACTTCAATCCTTCCTATTTCTGAGGCATCAACCCCAAGGACTCCAATCCTACTTACTTTTGAGGCACCAGCCCCAAGGAATCCAATCCAATCTTGTCAAGACACTTTTGGTAATAATATTCTGCTCTCAGAACTCTTCTCTACTGAGTTCTGTCTGTTTACAACTTCATTGTAGTCTCCATGCTACAACATCAATGACAACCAATCTTCTTATGGAGAAGTCTTTACAACTCTCCATACTGTCCACACAGAGTCTCCAATAGTCTTTGTGCTCTTTGATAATGTCTTCACACAACTTTAGTCAGTCTACTTGTTAGCTGCACTAAACTCTGTATAAAGAACAAATTCTTGTTCAAGCTTATGTTCTCATTGTCACAGTGAATGCTTCAGCATGATTGTTTCTCTACTGGCTGTTTCCCCCCTTCGACTGCCTACTGTCCTGTTGGTCCTTCATCCCTCTTTCTATTCTGCTGCACTCTCTTTCTATTCTATTAGACCCTGACATGGCCTCTATTTCCTCCAGCATATTTCAACAATGTTCGGTAGCTGCAGCAGCCTTCACTAGCGTTCACGAGCAACTTCATACAATTCTTAACCACCTCTACTACTTCTACTACCATACATTCTGGTTCTTCACAACACCAACAACAACAACAGTTCTCTGTTTTTACTATTTTATACATTATCATGCCTTTGTCCAATCATTTCTGCTTACTCAATGGCTCTTTGGCTTCCTCCTCACTTGCTTGAGCTTCGGCTTCCTCAACACTCGCTCGGCCTTCTAGCTTCCCTCCTCCATTCACTTTAGCTTCCTCATGTTTACCTTCAATTGATGTGCTGAAAATATAATGTCGTCACGGATAAATTGGTGTTTCAGCAACGCCGAAATTGGTGTTTCAACAAATTTTTCACAAGTGTTCAACAACTGTGGAAAAGGTTGGTGTTTCAGCAATGGAGAAATTGGTGTTTCAACAACTTTTCTCCAAGTGTTTCAACAGTGTTCAATAGCTGTTAAAGCATGCATACATGGGTTTTACAAGCTCGATAACGTAACTGGATATATCTATATGAGTTCTGCCCTCGATGGCTCCCAATAACTATGTCTGCTTCCTCTGTGGCTCTGATGGCTCTGTTTGTTGTTAAATGCATCCATTACTCCTCTGATGGCTCCCGATAGTGTAGTTGCATGCATACATGTGATTTCTGCTTCGGTAGTTGTTAAATGCATGCGTATAAGCTCTTTGATCGCTCTGTTTCTGTGTTTCCTCCGCTTGATCTGTGTGCTCCTCTTCATTGGCATATATTTCTAACATATACATATATATGACTCCTCCAGTTGTTTGCATCCTCTGTTGCTCTGATAGCTCTGTGTGCTGCCTCCTATGGCTCTATTCTTCTTTGGCATATATATATGTGTGTGTGGCTCCTCTTGCTTTGATAAGCCTCCTTGCGCTGATATGTCTATTTCCACACACACATATATATATGATATATATATAGCTCCTCCTGTAGCTCCTTTTAGTCCAATGTGGCTCCTCTAGCTTGGCAGTGTCTTTCAAAGGTCTCCTTGCATATATGAATGCCTCCCTTGCTCTGATATCCTGTAATATGCTTTGATATGCCTCCTTAGGTAACTCCTATTTACTTATGGCTTGGCTATCTTGATGGCCTTGCTCCTATCTCTTCATGAATCTGCTCTGCATCCTCTTGGCTTCATGTCATCCTCTAGTATCCAAAATATTGCCATATTGACATCAATGACAACCTAGGTCAACAATATGTTCACAAGAAGTTTAGGTTCCTAGTCATTTTTGTTTAAACCAACCCTTAATATTATATGGCATGCCTAATCACCACAACAATGGGGAGAAGTGGAGGTTTCAATTTTACTAGTTACCTTCTCTTGCCAACCATGTAATAAAGGGAGGAGTTGATCTAAGTTGTAGACTTATCTAAGTAATTTTGAATCTTGAGGGTCACATGTTTGGTGCGACCAATATTATGCACCCATAGATGCATGTGAGAGGGTAGCCTTCTCGTAATATATTAGGGGAAGAGATTCAAAAAAATTATTGGTTTAACTACAAGAACTTCACATGATAGAATCCCAAGATGATAAAGAAAGCTTTCTTCCCCATCCTTGGAGTTATAGAGAGCGAGACCTCAATTTTCATTGTTTTCTAGTTTCAAAATTTAAAACTCTAAATATGTAGAAGAAATGATTTCTTTGAGCTTTGGTTTAACTAGGCCAACATTAGGAGTAAGTGATTCAATATTGACCATGCTCACAAAACAAAACTTCCTTTATTTCAACAAAAATAGGGTTCCAAGTCCATTTGAGTAATAGTCAGGGATAATATTTTGACTATTAGTGTATTTTTTCATTGTTTTTGGGGAATTCACAAACCCTATGCCTATGTCCCACTATCTATAAATAATCCACATCTTTGCAGCCATGGTTTCCTTAAAATATAAAGATTATTTAGAACCTAGTCCCTAAGCTCTAAGGAGACTTGACATGGAATCATTAGTGGAACAAAGCCTCCTTTCATATGAGTTTTTGAAGTGAAATTTCAGCAAAAATGTGACATGAAATAGAAGATATGAAGGAATATAAGGGATGGAGGAGTATGTTGTTGTTAGCAACCACCTTCAACTATCTTTACTTGATGAAGGCCTTCAAATCCAAATCCGAACAACTAGGCTATGACATATCCTAAAAAATCATCAAGATAGAAAGGCCAATGGGTCTCTAATGTGATATCATCTCCATTCTATTGATATCAAGGATAGGCTTAACGAAGACCTCTTTGGAGCCCTAGTCGGGAATGAAGCTTCTAAGTGTGTTATTATTGTTAATGTCAATGGAATTCTATTGTCTTAAGAAGAATACATCGAACATAAATTCATTAATTATTATAAATAGTTTTTTAGTCATAACATGAGATACATGAATACAATGTCTATGCAAATTTTGAGGAATTAAACCATAATACTGAGAAACAAAGCATAGTAACAATGAAAGCTCAATATCTAGTCACACATGTTACGTGTTCACTATGAGATTCGTGTTTGAGTCTATATATGCCATCCTCATTAAACAAAATCATTTGTGCTCACAAAGATTTCTTCATGGAGTCTATATAAGTCTCTCTCATAGGAAAAAAACCTCAAACTAAAATCCTACAAGGAATCTAGGATAGAAACCCTGAATTCAACAATTAAGTAGGAATTCAAGCGGACATACCCATATTAAAACCTAACAGATAGCCCCAAAATAAAAAATAGTAGATTGACCAATGATAAACCCTTACCAGACATCCACGGCCATAATTAATTCAATTCTTGGAGGCTAGATGAATGTTTCTGCACAAAATCCAAGCATTGACTTCGTCAACTTTCTCCATCAGCTCCCACAAAACAAAATTCACATCCTCAAGGCACTGGGAATAATTGTCGTATATATGCTCGAGGAAAAACCCATTTTCTTCATCATAAAGCATCATATAAATCTCCATTGTAAAAATACTTAGTGAGGGTTTAATCAGTAAAGAGTTTCCAAAAAGAAAAATTGCCTTGGCATAGCATGTGTAGTAAAACAAGTTCAAAATCAAAGTAAATATAGTGAAAGTGGCTTCATAATGTTTCACAAGATAGATCATCAATAAAAAAGTTACTCATGTATTTTTTATGGTAGGAATTCCTTGCCATCACTACTACAAACCATGCCTCGACAATCAAGAACATTACCTAGCAAATGAAGAATAATATGATTGCCCATACACGGATCCACTAGGTTTGAGAACACTTCCACAACATAGGCACCTAGTGAAGGTTGGAAAAAGATCCTAGTGTGGAAAAAGAAACAAAAACACACCGATTCATACCAATTAAATATGTTTCTTTTTTAGATGTAATAAAATTCCTCGTCATACTAGTTGGGAGTCATGACTCTAGTGCTCCTCCTGTGCTCTACATCCACTATGAGGCCAAAAGCAATGAGATTGAAAATTAAGATGATGAACATAAGCACCTTTTATGCCATTGTCTTTTTCTTCCTGCCAGAAAATAGGATGAAGATGGATGGATAGATAACACTCGCCTTCTTCAGTTGAAGAAAAAAATAAAGAAAAACCCTTACAGAGTAAACAAAAATTTGATAAGTTAGATTGCGCATAGAGGAGCTTTTTGCATGAACAAAAAATATCACAATACTTATTGAGACAAAATGAAAATTTTAAGACGAAATAATAAAAATAATAATTTTGTCTTAAACGAATGTCTCAAAAACCCCTTTCGTGTAGTAGTGTGGTCTTTAATTCCATAGTTGAAAAATGTTTAATTTTTAATCCAAAAAAGAAAAGGGTTATGTTTCCTCACCACTTTTTCATTTGATATGTTTTTTAATATATTTCATAGTCATGATATTTGGTTTTTAATTCCAAGGTTGAAAAATAATGAAATTTTAATGCTAGAATGGATAATGGGATATGTTGCATCACCACATTTTAAAATTGGGATGGAATGAAACTTTTGAAAAAATGGGAACTTGTTCAAGTTCTCATTAAGATTGTAAATTTGTTTCTTATCGAGATTCATTTGTTATATTTTATTTATAGGATGTATTGGTTTACATTGTTGCCTTGGATGAGTCTCTCACTTGATGTAAGTGCTAGATAATTGGAAGAAGCATCACCTGCTAGAAAACCTCAAGAAATCTGAGTTTGTTGAGTAGTCTTTGGTGTATTTGGAGTATGTGGTTAGTGGAGGGGAGCTAAATATAGGTCCCATAAAGATGTAGGCCATCATGGAGTGGTTTTTTCCTACAAAATTATTTAAAGTTAGTTGTTTTTTTGGGGCACCATAGTACTTGTAAAAATTCATATGTTCATTTCAATAGTAGTTGTGCTACTTTATGCCATAACCACTAGTGGAAAAAGTTTCCAATGGGGAAATAATAAAGATAAAGGATTTGAATAGTTACAAAGTAAAATAATCCAAAAACAAATTATCACTTTACCAAACTTATATAAACCCTTTGAAATGGAGACCAAATCATATGGGTATGTCATGGGAGCCATCTTGATGCAAGAAGGAAGGCCTATATGCTATCATTCTGAAGTATTTCATGAGGTAGTTCTCAACTACCCTACCTATGACAAGGAGCTATATGTCTCGGTACAAGCTATTAAAAAGTGGGAATCCTATCTAATGGGAAAGGATACCATCATCCACGTACATCACTTGTTGTTATATATCTATAGGCCTAGAGTAAGTTACAACAAACCAAACGCTACAAGTGGATGGGGTTCTTATAACAGTTTCATTTAATCATTAAATACAAGAAGGGAAACATAAATAGGATGGGAAACATGCTTTCAATATCACCAACATAAAAAATTATAGCTTTGCAAGCTTTGATGGACATGGAGTCTTTTATCTATGATGCATATAGAGAGCCATACATAGAAGATGAGGCTTCAAGGAGGTATTTCAAAAATTATAGGACCTAATTCATGTAGACAATGGTGACAAATTAGCTGACTATCATCTCCAGAATGGGTTACTCTACAAGTTTGACAAGCTTTGTGTTCTTCATGGTCAATGTAGATTACAACTTATCAAAGACTCGGCTCACACCTTTGATGTTGCATGGAATTTTGGTGTTGGGAAGATAGTTTCCAACTTACAAAGGTGTGTGTACTATCCTAGAAATAGATTTTATACACTTTTTTATACCCATGATCCTAGTCATAGAAAAAGAAGGTATATACCATCCCTTACTTGTACCCATCTTTCCTTGGTAAAGCATTTCCATGCATTTTGTGAAATATTTAACAACAATTAGGAAGGGATATGACTACTCATTTGTGGTAGTTGACAAGTTCGACAAAATGTGCATTCTCATTGTTATCACTCCATAAATTCTTAAGGATGTAAAAGAAACCCAAAGGTAACTACATAACCACTTTTAATTTTAGAAGCTAGCCCTTCTAAACTCAGAGAGGGATCTCTCTTTTAGATTTAGCTTTGTTGTGGTGGGATTTTAGTCTAGATATAGGGTTCATAGTTTGGTTTCTTGAATTTTTTGGTTGAGGTTGCAAGGTAAGGCCATTTGGAAATGGAGTCAAATTATTAGAGTGATAAAGTGCATAATTATCATATCATAAATAACAGGGAAAGGTAGGCAGGTTGTTAGATCTTTAGGGCTTGATGGAGTGATAGGGAGGAAAATATTTCAAAATCAATTAAAGATAAAGCAATTAAAAATTCTATATTTAATTTCAATTGGAAACCATATATATTACTTAAAATCTAGTACAAAGTGTAATCAAACAAGTTAAGCCCATAATCTTCTTTTAAACAATAGAGAAACAAACACATATGAAAAACATAGATATTACATAATTACAACTAGAATAAACATCACCAATCAAGCTTGACACATGAATCCTGGAAAATAGTCTATATTAATGAGAAATGATCACTTTAGCTCAGTGAACAACTTTACATCAAATGATAGTCCTTTCTTGATACAAGTCCCAACATTTGTACTTCAATTTGGGAAGTACTTGTACAAAATTATCAAAAATATTTTTAGTGAAAACCTCAGACCTTTTACAAAATTTCCTATACTGTTTGTAAAAATAGAACAAAAATATAGATAGCTGAAATAGTTGTGATGATTTGGCACTATCTTCAAGGTTTGTTGTTGATGACTGGGCATGTAAAATCGTTGCTCTGTTACTGAAGGTAAAACAATTTTTACTCCAAAATTTGACATAGTTTGTCCCATCTGTCTTCATCTAGAATTTCCATTTTAACCATTTTTTTGTAAGTCTCATCTACGTTAGTGTATTTATGGAAGTTGGTTTGACCAGAAATAAATGCTTTATTTCAAGTCTAATAAGAAGATCGAATTCCAAAGCCTCCATGAAAGCTTTTCCTTTGATTGAGCCTATGACAGTTGAAAACTTTGATTTATCTTGGGCTATTGAGTACAACTTCTACTGATAATATGTTAGGGGCACTAACTTGTCTCCAATTCCCTTTAGTCCTGGTAATCCCTTCAAATGTAATGATTTGAATTTCTTATGAAACTTCTAGATGTTGGTCTCCAAATGTTGGCACTTGTTTTTGAAATGTACTAGTAAGTTCCTTTTAGTAAGGAATCTCCTGACTTCCAAGATAGTCTCTATCCTATCTGCAATTTCACAATATACTAAAACATCCTTGGTTTTTGAATTCAAAATCTCAGTTAAAGTTTTAGCTTCCCCTAGCCTCTGTCCCAATTTGTTTTTGACTTCTTCCATTAACTCCTTTGATGTTTGTATTAAGTCCTGCTATTCAAATATTATTTTGATTGAAGGCCATATTTCTATTATGGCCTCATTTATCACAACCTATATTCATTCTATAGCCCATTCTAGTGTTTGAGACATCATAGAATCATTATCTAGCTACTCAATCCTTTGGGTTAGCCTATTAGATTTCTGCAGTTCTTCTATATATGAATTATCTATCTTCAATTTTTGATGCTGCAAAGTTTTAAGTTGGGTTTTTAATTTTTCAATTTCTTGCCCTCTGATGGACAGGTCATACATAGCTTTAACCAAATATTTGAGGAATATGTGGTCTTTTATTTTGTTGTTGTCGATGTATATGCTCCTTATGTGGTTGCAACTAAAATAGGCACTGCTATTAGAGGAACTATTTCTATCTGTGAAGATTGTTCCTTTTCTTTCAGTAGTCTTTCCATTTCAATATCCATGTCCTTAATATGACCATTTTGTTCAATTATTATTTTGAACATGTACTCTTTTTCTTTGTCAAGTTCTTGAGCTTCCTTGGCTTGAGGATCCTCAATGGAGGTAAGTTTGAGCTTCTTCCTTGATGTTGTTATGTCTCCATTTTTCCTCCTCGCAATTTCTTTTGTTTCTTTAACATCTTTGGGGTAATACCCTAGTTTAATTACCAAGTACTCCAATGATTTGGTCATGGTGTCCTAATCTAGAGATGATATCTTTCAAGTCTTAGCTGAGATTGTTTGTTGCGGAGTGAGGCCTACAATTTGGACGCTATCATGGTAGTATTAGTCAGAGTAGAGTAGCATTTCACCAATTTGTTTATGCAAGTCTATTTTATCAATGGGGTGAATCTGCGTAGCATCAAAGGAGAATATAGATTTCTTATAATCAACTAGAGTCTTTGGAAATGGAACCTGTTCTTGAAGGAATGAAATTTTCATTTTCCCCTTTTCTATATTGAAGGCTGAAAGAAGCCTATGTTGTGAAGAGGTTGTTTTCTTCCAGAATTGGGAGTATGTGGTGGCTTTGAGAAACTCATTATTCTTCTTAATTTCTCTTTATTTGGAAAAAATATTTGGCATCCTGGTCCTAAACCAACTCTGTTGTGGGATCGTGGGAAGTAAAGGAATTTGTGGATCTTGAGAGGGTATCTTCTTCCCTTTTAGAAACATGAGGGCGTGTTAGGACTAGGGTGGCCTACTCCTAGACCTCCCATAGAAAAATTGGTTTAGTATTAGTCTTCTTCTTTTTCTTGTATATTAGAAACTCTTTGACTCCAATCACTGTCACTAAAGAGGAATCATCCTCCCTTGCACTCTTATCCCTTTTTCCTTGAGGTACTGGAGTCTATGAAGTAGTCATGGATATCACTTGTTCTTCTGTCTCTTGTAGCATATTCTCCTCCCACTGACTTTGATTCATGAACTTTTCTATCTCTGGCCTAGGAGTGTGAGTGTAGGGAGTGGTTTTCTGCTCCACTCTCACTTTGGAAATGATGCCAAAAGGGTCATACGACGAGGTGAACTTCAACTTGAAGTTCACTTTCTTAAGGAGAGAATTTGCATCCTTACATGCTTCTCTGATGTTACAAATAAATGGTCCAACATGTCCCTTGATTTTAAATTGAGACTTCTTTTTTGCTGCAAAAAAATACAGATTGTCCATATGAATCATTTGTCTTATGTATTCCAATCAAAATATCCTCGGGGGAACAAATTTTGGGAGCTTGTATGGTGGAAATTCACACCCATATACTCTGATATTGATATAGTTTTGGTACAAGTACCAATCTCATGTCTTAGTCTTCTCACTGAGATGCAAAATTCTTTTTATCTCTTGTCCTATCCTAGGCTCTACTTTATTGTTTAGAAAGCATGCAACTTTATAGAAAAACTGATCTAGAAAGTCACTGAAATTAAATTATTTGGAATGCTTATAAATTAAGGAAATCCAATTAATTGCTAATATAGCATTGCCTGCTCATCTAATTTCTACAATTAAAACTAGAATCTCTCGACCTGTTGAAACAAAAATAGATGCACTAATATAGAAGCATATTTGAACACTCCTTCTGTTGAAAATTTCAGAAATTGATCATGAATTTTGTCTAATAGAAATTAGATATAGTGGAACATGACAAAAGGCTTTTCTCCTATGGAAAAAACTAATAGAAAACCAACAATAGGCTCATCAACCCACTGATCAGAATAATAACGTAAAAGACACCATACTAGTGAGACAATATGCTTGGTCATGTTTGGAAACATAGAAGATGGGTAAGGTGGATTCTTCTTGGGTAATTGGGTGTCTTCTAGTAGGGAAATCTCAAAAAAAAAATCTCTTTGTGGGAAGGTAACCTTCTTGTAGAGTTCCATGAGGGAATCTACTGAAAATTGGCTCAGGGAGTCATTGTTTGGGATTTGGAGCATTTGGTTTATTGATGCAGGGGTTGTGGTGAATAGAATGTCTCCATTCTGGGTCACAACTATCCTCTGACTGGGGAGATAGCTAAATTGACACCACGAGATGAATACAGGGAAGTGGTGTGTTTGGGGAAAAATGAATTGGGGTAAGAGAAAATCCCAGAGGCTTGGTTCATAGCTCTATTCCAAGAAGTTCTGTTTTAAGCAATTATAGAGTTCATACAGCTTGAACTCACAACTAGTTTCAATAATTTTATACTCCTGGTCCACCAAAGGTTGATGGTACATGTCTATGATTGGGGGTAACATAGGGTTTTCATTAGAGGCCTTGGATTTTCCTTTAGGTTCCATTATAGAAGAGAAAAAATAGGGAATTTAGAATTACCCGGGAAAAATAGGTGAAGACGGGTATCTAGATGCAAATTGATGATTAGTCACTTGGTTGCAGTGACTGGTTATGTTTATTGGTCAGAGTGATGGTGTGGATCACTAACAAGGTGCTAGGGCAGAATCTATTTGGTTTACTATGCATTGGAACTTCTGATTTCCTGCTATCCTCAGACAAGTAAAGGAAACGATGGAATGGGATTTAGTGTGTTATAAAGGAGAAACTATTTCATCGTTGTTAATTAACCATTTAAATGGAGTGGTTCCATTGTCATGAGAGCAAATAATAATTTATTTACCTAATGGTTTGTTGATGTGGTGGTAGGATTTCTAGATGGTAGCATTATATTAGGAGAGAAGGGGTGATGGGAGGTCATTTTAGTGGAAGGGGAGTGGGGTCTGCTGGTGTGAGGTGGCAAACAGGAAGTGGGGGAATAGGGAATGATGTAGGAGCGAGGTGGGGACAGGAGGTCCACCTAGCAGAGTGGAAGTGGTTTTCATCGTGTGAGGTGGCAGAAAGGCAGTGGGAAAATAGGGAATGACATAGGAGCGAGGTGGGGACGGAAGGTCCACCTGTCAGAATGGAAGTGGGGTATGTCGGTGTGAGGTGACAGACAAACAATGGAGGAATAGGGAATGACGTAGGAGCAAGGTGGGGATGAGAGGTCAACCTAGCACAATGTAAGTGGTGTGGGAGTAGATAGGGGTCAACGATCAATGTGAGCCAGAGCAGAATGGTGGTTTTCGGAAGGGGGGAAGAGCAGTTAGTGGTTTTAGCCGGGCGGGGTGTGAAACACTCTAAAGCCAACACGTCGATGAAGATTTACACCTTTTTAGGCCTCGTCTAGTGATTAAACATTAGAGGGGATCAGGGGGGGCTGAATATCCCTCGTCGTTGATCTGGGCGAGGTGGATCGTGGCCGTCAAGACATGCACCCACTTTATTGTATAGTGAAAAAATATGTGGCATCAAAAATTTATTTACAATTTGGAATTGTGATTAACATAGAAATTAATTATAAAATTAAATCTATCTAACTAACCTCTAAAGTTGCATTTGAACATGCAGACCTATTTTTTATTTTTCTAATGTTTTCATTATTTTTCTCATTTGATTGCCAATCAACCACATTTAAACAATGTGGTTAATTAATTTTATTTTGACTAATCTAATTCAACCACGATTACACCATGTGGTTGATTATTCACTAACCTAAACTAATTTTATTTAATCCAACCTAGTGTTGAAAATAATACTGAGACGGGGGGGTGAATCAGTATTATCTAGTTCTTTTAACAAATCTTCCTTATTTACACTTTGAATTATTTTTGCATATCAGTACCATAAAATAATGAGCAAGAAAAACAGACAGTCACATCAAAGAACACCAGATATAAGGTGGAAACCCAATGTGGGTGAAAACCACCTGCTGCAATATGTCTCTATCTTCTTTCAAATTAGAAACTCCTTTTACAATGGTCTTGTACTGGTGCAGTCCTTTACCAGTACGCAGGCTGCAACCTGCAGAGAGCTACAACTCTCTCTCGTTTTCCAGTCTCTCCTGGAAGGGAGCTACAACCCCCTACTTCTTTTCTTACAAGGACCACTTTTCATAAATTTTCAAACTGGATCCATATACATCAAATGATCATCAAGTACATGTAAATTACACAGTCAGTTGCAGTAACTAGATCAACAATAACAGAACTGAACCCAGAACACCTTATCAACAGAAAAATTCAGTCAACAGAAGATCTTAAGATAGATACGCAGTTTTCCTTTCACTGGCTTGCGTCGCTACGCACTTCACCCTTTGCTTCTCTGTGTATACCCACAGAGCTCCTTCTGTTGCACTGCGTGACCACGCACTGCTTCTTCTGTCGCGTTGCGTACAGTACGCACTCAGATGCACTATCGCGCCGCGTACTGCCACAGAGGTACGCACCCAAAAAGTCTATTGCGCCGCGTACATTTACTGTGCATACGCACCTAAACCATTGCTGCTCTGCGTACCCACGCACTGCGCCTTCGTCGCCTCTGCGTACCCACGCACGGTGCCTTTGTTGCCCCTGCGTACCCACGCACTTATCCTTCTTCTGCTCTGCGTGCCCACGCACTCGCACGTTTAATCACCTGCGTACCTCTGATTAGGGCCGAAATTCAGTTAGATGCTCAAATCTGATCTTGCGCTCGAGAGATCACCTTTCACAGATTCGCTTTCAACCTCTCTTTTATAGATCAAGTTTTTAAACCCAGAACCCAATATTTCAGATCTTAAGATATTCAACCCAAAAGCATCCCCAAGCCAAATGATCTCCTTTGCTTTATATAGGCAAGCTCTTCCTTAAATCATGGACCAATACCACGGGCCAAAACCATAATAACACAATACCGTCGACTAAATACCAAGGGTTAAACATAAGAAACCCCACATGTGCGCGCTTTACTGCCTTGAAGTGTGTGCACTGGGGGTACGCACCTCATGAATGGGTAACCTGCGTGTCTGGACGCGGTCCCTGCACGGCGTACCTGTGGGTACGCATCTTCTGAACTGTTCTCCTGCGTACTTCTTAATTTTCATCATATTGAGAGCCTTGCCATGGGTGTTGCCATCAAGTACAACATCTGTAACATATAACCTCACCAGAAACATAATGCCAACAATATGTATTATATTGTAAAGTCCCGCCGGGTCTGCGATATCGCATACATTATATATATATATATATATATATATATATATATATATATATATATATATATATATATATATATATATTATATATATATATATATATAGATATGGGTTTTTGCCGATTGCGATATGGATGGCTGGACCTAATTTGGTTTATATGCTATGTTTTATAACTCCGACGCATTCATCTTGTCACAATTTATTAAGTTTTGGGTTGATACACCATTTGAATGTGTCGATTGCGATTTGCGATAGTAAGTCAATGGAGCATTAAGCAGGCAGACCCGATGGAATTATGAAATAGATTTAATTATTTTTGAGTTCCGCGGAAAACCAAAGGTTTGCGTTAATTTCGTTGTATAAAGAGAAAATTAGTGTTAAAGCCAAATTCAAAGAAAAGGCAATTGGTCAAGTTTCTTGGTGTTTTGGCCAATTGAAATGTGCCCGATACATGCATAATCCCAGGTTTACACAAGTCAAACACAGTTCATGATGGTAAAAGCGGATTAATCATTATTGAAGCATTTATAGAGGGACTCAGCAACCGATCAACAAAGCAAGCCAATAGTTATTGTTATCTTCTAAATTCAGTTATTTTCCTGTTATTTTATGCTCTTTGAGGTTTCTTTTATCCTCTGTGTAATATTTTGTAATAGTTTTAAATTTAGATAGTTAGGGAAATAGTTTCGTAGTTTGACAGTTTCAGAGATCAACAACTCTTTCACAAATGTATAAAAGAAGGAAAATTTACAAAGAAGGGGTTCGAATTTTGGAGAACCGAGAGACAAGGCCATTGTATTCATGATATAATTTTTGATTAATGAAGAATCATAATTTTCCATGCATTTGTTGGGTATGATTTTGTGACTTCTCTGTTATGTGCCATCTTATGTTTTCTTCCTTCAAGTATGGTAATGAAGCTACAGGTCTTTATTTGCTTAGGTAGATAAAGTTAAAGTTCCTTAAAACATCACTCCTATACTTGAAGTTTTCATCTTCCTTTCTAAGTTATAGATAGTAGTTTTTGTGTAAGGAAACATATTATCTTCAACTTCTCCAAGAGTCATAGATAGTAGGTTCTGTGTTAAACATCATATTGTCCATGATTCAGTTCTCACCTTCATAGTTCTTCTAAGTTACAGATAGTAGTTTATGCGTAAGGTGGCATACTATTTTTAACTTCTTCAAGCTTTCTTCATTTATCATTCATATTCAGCTAATCAAATGGAATTCTGATATTTCCTTGTCACCTAAGTATTGAGAATAAAAAAACAAGTCTCTAGGTCCTTCATTCGAGAACACAACATATATCTAAGTGACAAATAAGTGACAGTAAATAATATTTATTAATGTCTTAAGCACAATTTCTCTACAGCCAGGAAATTGGTTTCTTAAGGTACAACAATCATCATTCCATTTTATGTCTTAACTACTTAGAGCCTAGCTCTATTTATACAATCCCATGGGTGCATGGACCATGGATAAATCTCTCAAACTGACATTACTTACAAAAATGTGGGTGGGCAACCCTCTGACTCTATTACAACTTCGCGCTTTGCACCCACAAATTGCAGAGTCTTTACAATGGACTTAGTCAAAACCTAGGCTTTAAACCCCAAAAATTTCCTTGGGGGCATCCCACACCCAATAGAAGGACATGCAAGGGGCATCCTATTCATATTACAACCCTAACCAGAATGCATCCATGCCCCCTTGGTGTCATCCCGCTCATCCTTCATGGTCCACACCTTCTCCCTGGTCTTATGCACCTTAATACCATTCCCAACCTACCAACCAATCATTTTAGCCATATGCACCCCCACACCCTCAGTGGAATACACCATCACAGGGGTGGAGGTCCCCATACAACCAATATCAAACCTTACTTCCTCCACCTCCATCTCATCCACAACTCCTTCACCTTGCTCCACCTAAGCAAACTTAGATGTTTTCTTAGCTAAATCCGAACCCGAAAAATAAGTAGGCACAACAAGTCTATAGTGGAGATACATCCTACCTTGCCTATGTTGTGGAAATTCAAGAAATCAATCTCAAGTTTGGAAGAGTTCTTCCAGATAAACAACCTCCATCTCCACATGAGGAGCTTGAAGAGGAAAAGGAAGAGAGTGTTCCCCAATCTAATCCACCTCCTTTTCTTGAGAGACTAATCAATCCTAGCCAACACACCCCAGAAGAGACTAAACTTCTGGGTGAATTGAAAAACTTGTATGTTAAAATCCACTCATCGAAGCTATCAAGAATGTCCCCATCTAAAACAAGTTAATCAAGGAGAAATGCTTCAAACATCCTGGGAGGAGAAAGACACCCCAACCATTAATATCATTGGAAATTTGTCTGAATTAATGTTAGGGAGAGTGCTTTTCCCGAAGTATCTAGACCCTGGAAGTATTGTGGTAGATGTGAACATTGATGGTATCATTGTCCCCCATACCTTGATTGACCTTTGGGCTACCATCAATGTGATGAATAAGGAGACTATGCTTAAACTAAATCTCCAAGGATAATTAAAGAAGACCACAACAGTCTTGCAACTTGCAAATAGATCCATAATAGATCATGAGGGAGTTGTTGAGGATGTGATGGTCTCCATTAATTCCTAGGAATACCATGCTGAATTCTTAGTTCTCCAACCTAAGACCAAGTTCAATGGTTATCCTCTCACCCTTGGAAGGCCATGGCTAGCCACTGTTGATGCTTACATAAGTTGCAGAGCTAGATATATGACCATTAAAAATGGGCATTTGTCCAAACAATTGGTCTTGTACCCTCCTTCTCAACCATATCTAGAGAATGACTTACCTTTATGGTTGGAAGAGGAGGAGGAAGATGAAGTCTACTCTTCCACATCTTACCCAACCTTTACCCTAGATTCTACTTTAAGAGGGGTGCAACCTGATGAAGATGACCCAGTTGATCAAATCCATTAGAATCAATCCCCCAACACCATGTCTCTTGGTGAGTTAGTAAAGAAAGTTGATGATAACCCTTGGACTCATTTGTGCCTAGCTGACTCAAGTCCTACTCATATCAAGATGATAGAATTTGGTCCAGCTAAAACATTGAAAATCAACCCCTCTCTGCACATTAGGAAAAGGAGTTACATGACATGCTAAGAAAGCATATGGATGCCTTTTCCTAGAGTTATAAGGAAATGAAGGGAGTGGACCCTTCGGTGTGTACTCACCACATTTATATCAAGGAAGGTTGTAAGCCAGTGCACCAACCTCAGAGGAGAATGAACCCAACCCTCAAATACATAGTTAAAGAAGAATTGGAGAAGTTATTGGATGCAGGGTTGATTTACCCCATCTCAGATAGTGAGTGGGTGTCTCTTCTAGTTATGGTCCCAAAGAATGGAAAATGAAGGATCTGTGTGGACTAAAGAGAGTTAAAATAAGCACCAAAAGAACCAGTTCCCTCTACCTTTAATTGATCAAGTATTGGATGGTCTTGCAGGAAAGAAGTTCTTCTCATTCTTGGATGGATTCAATGGTTTCAATTAGATCCAGATCAGCCTAGAGGACCAATATAAAACCACCTTCACTTGTCCTTTGGGCACCTTTTCTTATAGGGTCCTTAGTTTTGTATTATGTAATGCCCCTGCCACTTTTCAGAGGGAAGTTATGAGCATGTTTGCAGAGCTAGTCCATGACTCTATAGAAATATATATGGATGATTTGACTCCCTATGGGTGTGATTTCCTAGAGGCTCTCTCTAACTTGGGGAAAGTATTAAAAAGTGCATTGAAATGAACCTATCCCTTAGTCCTTAGAAGTACAAGTTATTGATGAACTTAGGGACTATTCTAGGTCACTCAATATCCCAGGAAGGACTACAACTAGACCCAAATAAAATTTCTATGATAAAGAGGGTCCCTACTCCTCAGAAGAAAAGGGATGTTAGAAGTTGCTTGGGCTTACTTGGATAATATAGGAGATTCATAAAGGACTTCAAAAAAGTAGCCTCACCTTTGTTTGGACTATTGGTCAAGGATTCTGAATTTTGCTGGTTAGAAAGCTACCAAGAGGCCCTAGAAACCTTAAAGGATAAGTTAACTACTGCACCCATACTCTGAGGCCCAAATTGGGCTCTTCCTTTCCACATCCATGTTGATGCCTCTGACAAATCTATAGGAGCATCTTTAGGCCAGACAGATGACAAGTTTCCTTATGCCATTTATTTCATTAGCAAAAATCCATCCAAGACTGAATTGAACTATACTGTGGCTGAAAAAGAGCTCCTAGTTGTTGTCCATTCCTTGAATAAATTTAGAAACTACATAACTGGTTACCAGACCTTTGTACATATTGACCATGCTATTATTAAATATTTGATGAACAAGCTTGATGTGAATACCATAATTATTTTATGGTTGCTTTTATTACAACATTTTGATCTAACTAGCATTGATAAACTTGGTAGAGAAAATGTAGTTGCATATTTTTTGTCTAGACTTTCTTTGCCTGCAGGTGAGGAAGGAATGGTTGATGATGAGCTGCCAGATGAGAATTTATTTTTTATTTCAGGTCTCTCTTTATGGTTTGCTGACATAGCCAACTACTTAGTGGTGGCACAGTTCCCTCCAAATCTTTCCTCCAAGGAAAAAAGAAAAATTATAAGAAAGAGTACCCCATTCACTTAGATTGGGGGAAATCTCTTCAAGATAGGCCTAGAGAAAATTTTGAGGAGATGTGTAAGGGAGGAGGAAGTCTTTGACATCCTCTTGGCCTATCATGATGGAACTTGTGGAGGTCACTTTGCAACCAGGAGGACAACCTTCAAGGTACTGCAAGATAGCTACTATTGGCCCACACTCCACCGAGATGCAAGAAGATACACCAGTCGATTTGACCAGTGCCTAAGAATGGGGAAACCTACTCCAAAGGATGAAATTCCTTTGCAACATCAAGTAAATCTTCAGCCATTTGACAAGTGGGGCATGGATGTCATTGGGCCCATTGATCCACCATCATGGCAGAAAAAGTACATAATTGTATGCATTGATTATCTGACAAAGTGGGCTGAAACCAAGGCTGTCAAGGTAGAAACATAAGAGAAATTGGTTGAGTTCTTAAGGGAGAATGTATTTTACAAGTTTGGGTAACCTAGAGAGATAGTCACTGATCAGGGAGCTCAATTCACATCACACCTGATTGAGAATTTGTTGAGGCAACATAAGATCAAGCACATGAAGTCAACTTCTTATCATCCTCAAGCCAATGGACAAGTAGATGTTATTAACAGAGCATTGGAAGGAATTATCACCAAGATTGTGAGTAACAATATAAAAGATGGGGGTTACAAACTATTGGAGGCCACTTGGGTTTATAATACAACTTGGAAGACAACCACTGGCTTCACCCCTTATGACTTGGCCTAAGGGAAGAAGGCTCTGCTCCCCATTGAGTTTGAGTACAACACCTTGATAATGGCAACACATTTTCATTTGAATGTTACAAAAGCACAATAGAGAGGCTTCTCTAGCTCAATGGTTTAGATGAATTTAGGATGCAAGCCCTCCTACACACATAAGTCATTCAAGTACAAAGAAAGGTTTGGCATGACAAAAACATCAAAGACAATGTTTTTCAAGAAAGTGATTGGGCTCTGCTATATGAATCTAGGTTCAAGGAATTCAAAGGAAAATTGATGATCAGGTGGATGGGCCCATATCTGATAGAAAAGTGCCATGACAATGGGGCTGTGCAAATAAGGACCATTGATGAAGAAGGTATCTCATTGGTTGTCAATGGATATAGATTGAAAGCCTATAAAATACCTTTGTCAAGGGAAGAGTTCATCAGTACCATCAGTAAGGGAGTGAATGTGCTTGGAAGCATCTCAACTTCTAGCTCACCAAATTCTTGAAGACTTTTTTTGTTTTTGAAAAAAGGAAAAAAAAAATAAGGGACCTAGGTGAAAACCTTAATGAGGCACCTTACGTAAACTTTTGGGTTTAAAACCTCCTTGAGGTAGCCCAATAGTGGAAAAAGGAAAATAAAAATATCCCTAGTTGAAGACCTCCCTTGAGGTGCCTAGGGAATGCAAACAAGCTGAAAACCTCCTTTGAGGCGATTTGTGTGTCTTTCAAAAAAAAAAAGAAGAAAAAAGAGAAAAAATAATTCCATGATAGGGACCTCAAACCTGCCCACTAATAAAATTCTATGATTTTTTCAGGTTTTAAAAGGAAACAAAGGACTCAGAGTTCAAGGGAAAACAAGCCAGCATCACCCCATTCTTCCTCCATTTACTTCATATCCCCCATGCCTACTATGTCTCCATCATCCATCCTCACTTCCAAGCATCAAAAACCAATTTTTATGCAGTTTTTTTACTTCTGCAGGGTTTCCTATAGTTACTACAAGAGTTTCTTGTAGTACTACAGTATGTCCTATGTTAGGTCCCTACACTACTAGTGTATCCCCTTATTTTTATTAGTGCAACCCCCTTATTATATTTTTGTGCCCATGTAGTCCCCATATTGTTAATATTGTGCCCCATAGAAGCCCATTATCTTTATTGTTGTGCCATTACATTATTATTGTCATGTTGGCTCTAATTATATTGTGACCACATGAGGTTTGCCTTTAGGAACCTGATTCATTAGAGAAGGCATTTAGGTTGGCAAGAAGAATTGAAAGAAAAATTATGGCAACAAGGAATCTTGCCACTCACAACTATAAAGATGGAAGTGTAATTGCTCCTAGCCTTCCACAACCTACAAGGTTGACACCACAACAATATGGGGACTACATGGGTGCAACAATACAATAAGGGGGCTGCACTAATGACAATAAGGGGCTACACTAGTAGTATAGGCACCTAACATACTAAAACACTACAGGAATGAAATCCCGAATGGAAAATGATGATGCAAACTTGTTCTAGGTTGAAAGAAGGGGCCATACACCTCACTACCTCTCACCCAACACCAACTCATGACCACACCAACCTCTGTGTCCATCAAAAACCACTCAGAAAAATGAAAAAAATACAAAAAATAAAAAAACAAAAAAAAGGAAAAAAAGAAGAAAAAGAGAGTCCAAGGGTCATGCCATCATTGGCCTCACTCACCTACCACTCCATCTCCTCCATTTCCATCCTTCCACTCCTACATCACCACCCATTCCTCCTCCAAGTGAAAAAAAGAAAGAAAATGATGAAAAAGGTAGCTACGGGATTTCTTGTAGTAACTACAGGAAACCCTATAGCAACATGTGTTATGACAACAATAGTTTCTCCATGCATTCTCCTTCACCATCCATGCAAGTAAAGAGCCCCAACACCCCTGCAGACATCATGACTCCTATCTAGAGCTCAGTAGCAACAATAGAGACCAACCACCTGCACACAACAACAAAGAAGACAACCACATAAACAGGAAGAAATATACATAAAAGTGACCAAGGAAAAGCACTTACCCAAACAAAAGAAGCACAACAAAATCACCCTCCAACATGCATCAACAAAGCGAAAGAAGGCATAGGTATGATACCTCATCCAAATTCTTCCCTAAGTACGATATTATAAAAGTCTAGGAATATGAAAAAGTTTGATCTTATAAGCTGGAGGTGGCCAGTTAACATGGCCACCCTCAGCATGTAAACAAAAAGTGAAATCCTAGTCAATAGGCCACGTTGCAATGTCACATCAAGGAGAATGAGTAAAAAAGTGGCTGAGTTAATTTGTGTTAGAGTGGGTGATGATTACGAGGGGATTTTTCATGATAACTAACGGTGGGCCAATGGTCCCAAAGAGGAAATATCGTACACTACCAGCCCATACAGTGCTCCAAGGAATCGACCATAAATAACAAACATTCCAAACTCTCATGCACTATTTGTTCATTTTGATATCAGAGAATATTGGGACCACCTTGGAGAGCCATTGAGGAAGAAAACCCATTTCAGCCACCCTACAGGAAACATAACTACAGGAACAACTATAGGAAACATGGGAGCTACAAGAAGAATTGGAAATTCACTTAGAACGATGAAAGGGGGTGCCTAAGGTCCAACTGCTCAACAATTCTTCTCATCCAAAGCATCAAATTTAAAGGTAGGTTGCCCATATCTCTTGTGTTATGAATTGATAACTAGGAAAAGAAAAAAATTCAAGTTTTCTAAGTGAATACAATGGGTCTAGGGTTTTAGACAGAATTGTGTGAAATTTGAAAGTTGTGTGGAGATAGAAAGAAATTGCAGGCATCTAGCAATATTCTAAATTCTCAGACACCCTAGAAACACTAAGGTTATCCTACCAAACTCCCTACAGCCAACTAATCATATATGAGGCATGACATGAATATTTAATAGAAGGGAGCCCATAGAGACATCCAGGATACATCTTCATCCCCCTATGGTAGAAATATTTAGAAGGAATAACTTGTTGGGATTCTTTGAGCTGCTCAAAGGGTATGATGATGATGTAGCTAAATAAGTTTCCATGGCACTTAACCCTCATGCTAGAACCAATGCTACTACTGTGGTAAGGGGACTATCAATTACAATTGCTCCTGAGGTAATTAGAAGAATCACTACACTTCCTCAAGGGATGCCATGGAGAAAGGAGGATAAGGCTGCAAGCATGTTTGCAAATAGAAACTTTTTCTTAAGGGATTAAGAGCCACTTGGGGACAAAAATGGGATAATAAGGGAAATCCTCCCCTATCCTTGGAATGAGGTGAGCTATCACATTCTCAAATATATCTCTTGTGAGGGGATGCTCAATACAATCTATGGCTACAAATTTAGACTCCTCCATGAGTTGAGATTTGGAGAGGAGATACCCATTGACAGAAGACTCGATGTACCCTACTTCTTGCTGCAATCAATAATAGACATGAGAACAAAGGTCCAAGAGGTAAAACATCAGTAATCAGTACACCATGGTATTATTAAGCTAATACTAGAGGATGCCTTGATCTAGCTAAGAATCCCTATTCAATGTTCCACATGTAGAGACATGGACAGAGAGGCTATGATTGAAATACAAGCCCTTGAATATGATAGAGACAATACCTCTAGTGGTGAAGAGGAGGTAGAAGAAGATGAGGAAGAACCTGAAGACGAAGAAGAAGAACCAAAGGAGGAAGAGGAGGAAGAAACATAGAAAACAGAGGAAGAAGAAGGAAAATAAGAAGGAGAAGATGAGAAAAGTTAAGAGGAAGAAAAAAAGGAAGAAGTGAGCCCTGAGGAACATACCAAGGAAAGGGAGGAATCTCTAAGGTTGTCTCCTAAACCCACTGAGAAGGAGGTAGTTTCTGCCTTGGCTGCCCTAAGCACACCTGTCAAGCCAAAAGGGAAAATATAGAGGTATAATGCCCTCTATTTCAAAACAAGGAGGAGCACTAGGATCAAACAAGGGAAACCACAAACACCCACTAGAACTATAGTCATAATTAAGGAGTCACCAAAAGAGCAAGAAAAGCTAGTTTCCCTAGAAATAAAATGTGAAGAGGGCACATGAAACCAAGCTTCCCCAAAGTCTCCCTTCACCTATGTTAGCAAGCCTGTCACCAAGTCAACATCAGCAAAGAAATACAAGGCACCTTTGACCCCATTTACGAAAGGAAAAATCCTTCTACAAGATTCTTAAACAGTCCTATAGTAAACTATGTCAACACTATAGGAAACACAGAAAAAGCTACAGGAAGGACAACAGGGATATAAGGAAGGCAAGGAAGCAACAACACAAGTGCAGGAGGGGGAAACTTCTCCAAAGACATTTGAGGGAGAGTTCCAAGAGCTGCAGGAACCTAACCCGCAACCCAATATGAGCTCTTATTACAGATTCATCGAGGGAGGTAGAGTAATACCATGGGAATTTGTCATCCCTCTCTTCTTTAGGCTTGAGAAAGAGAGAGGAAGGACACATCGCTAAATGAAAATTTCCAAATCAAAGAAGGTAAAGGATGTGGGCCATATGGAAGAGAAATTTCTGGATATGGGCAGAGAATTGAGTGAGATGAGAGATCGGGAACTAATGATGAGATCTCAACCAAAGGTAGAAAACACATGGCTAAGGAGGCAATTATAGGAAAAAATAGAGCCAATTGGCCACTATGGAAAGCCTCTCCATGGAGGCTCTCCAGTGCAGGATGCCACCAAAATCCTATGCCTTATACCTCAAAGATCAATGGCTACAATTTCATATCAAGACACTAGCACAATAGGGAGCTATACCTTTCTAAGACGATAGGTAGTTCATTGAACTATGTGACAAGAGCACCCTATAGGATAAGGCCAAGATATCTAAATTCTACTTTCACAACTTGGCCTTAACAAACTTGAATGTGTGGGACCCCAATGCAAAGTTTGGAGACTTACAATTAATGACCCTTGCATCATAGATGAGACATGAGGAAGCTAGGGATAAGGAGATTAAGAGGGTGTCGGAAAGAGAAGAAAGGGAATCCCTTTACATCAGAGCATAACAGATAAATTCAATGGCTGTCATTAGCACCCACAACATCATCGCCAATGATCCCGAGCTTGCACCAAGATACCTAGATACACAAGAACAAGAAATCACACATTTTGAGAACACCTTGAGATTAATAGGGAATGAAAGCCAACAAGAATGCCAAAGGAGATGGAGCACACTACCATACAATCTAAGGATCAGGGAGTATCATTCTCCTGAGAGGATGAGATATACACTAGAAAGGACCCCACGGTATAAGAATGCACTGCAGAGACTCAAAATTAATTGGATTGGTTTGAAATTCATTCCACCCTTACTATTGGGTATGATAGAAGGTAGAAAGGAGGAAGAGGAAAGAAAGGAGTGGGAGGAAATAGAGAAACATACAGGGTTTTATCCACAAGAGGAAACTCCATCAACAAAGGCCTGAGATGTTAGAGAGGCCACAAGAGCTATGAAAGATATGGACATAGACTAAGTTGCTCAGAGGATAAGAAACACTTTTAGTAGGGGGGTGATGATGAGGCTCATCAATAGGTAAATAATATGGACCTTAATTCCACTCTCTAGCTTATTAATATAGACATTTCTCACATTTCTTAACATATTTTATTATATTTTTCTTAGTGAGAAGGGTAAAGGTGAGATGTTATGTCATGTGGCCTAATGTGCATTAATTGTAGGATTTGGAGCAGTTTTGGGCTAATTTAAGTGCAAGAACTCAAAGTAGACAAGCAAGAGGGATTTTAGGAGATTGGTTCTCCCTCTTTAACTCCTCAATCACTCGAAGATTCCTCCACCAGATCTCATCAGCTCATAGTTACAAGCAATGAAGCCCACTAGGTTCATTCGCAGCCAAGCCAGTGATAGTTGAAGACAAGTCAATCTTGCGTTTGGAAGCCAAACCTCCTTAATTTTAAGAAAGTTGTTGGTAGTTTCAGTTGTATAAATAAGAGGGCCTAGGGCCTCATCAGGATTCGACTTTTTATTTTATCCAAGAGGCAATTTCGAGCTAAGGTATTGTGATTGTTATTCTCATGTTACTTTTGACATTTTGGTGATAATGAAAAGGGTTTCTTTGATCCAGCACTGAGTTGAATCAAAGGGATGAAGCTCTTGGGTTAGGGCCCAACCCTAGAAGCAGAGGTTCCTCTTTTTGTACATGTATTCTTAGATTAGAATCATAGATTAGCTGCTGAATTTATCTTTGTTTTGTTTAATTTACAAGTCTTTGAATGATTGGTTAGTTTTTCTTCCATTAGTTGTAGAAGTAGATCGATGTTAGAAAAGACTTCAAAAAAGCTTGTGACAATGCCTCATCCTCATCTCCCTCATGGGATCATGGTTTGAGGGCCCCACTCTCACAGCCCCAAAAACATATTTATCTTTTGTTTATTACATAGCTTAGGATTTCTTGTTGAGTAGATAATTGTTGATAATTTCTTAGAAGAAATTGAAATTTTCATTTTTTTTTGTTGAGTTTGTTGTAGATTAGAAAGAATTCCATTCCATAGATTTAATCCATTAGCCATCAATAAATCAGTTTCTCAAATTCAATTCATCTTTTCCACATTTACATAAAGTTGTGCATGAATGAAGAAAATAATATGTGTTGTTGTAGGAGTTGTTGATCTGCAGGGAGGAACTCATGCCACTAGCCTCATCTAAGTCTTCTCCACCCCTCACCCAATCCTACCAACCACTAATTCAAATTTCTGTTTTGTAGCCACTGTGGACAACCACCTTGAGAACATCCAACCATCCTAAATAGTTGGGTGATCCTTGGGTAGTGTGCACATTCCACATACCTTATTCCACCATCATACATCTTCCCGACACGTCCTTTCACCTTCCCTACCTTCCTAAAACTTTTAGCTAAGTTTCCTATAGTAAATCAGGAAATCCTATAGTAACTACATGAAATCGTGTAGCAACTACAGGAAACCCTGTAACAGCCTATTTTAGACTGTTTTGGGAATAAATGATGATCAAAGCCTAGGGTAGGCCTTCAACTTGACTTCCATAACCCTCAATGCCATTTTGGACCAATTTTCCCATACCTTCCTCCCCTGCAAAATATCAGCTTGTTTAGCTTAGAATTTACATTTCTAAATTGAAAACCAAAAGACTATTTTCTGCAATATTTAGCTAGTGCATGCATACATTAGTCATAGCAATGTTAGGATAATTTCTATGCCTACTTATTCCAAATAGCTATATGATAGAATGCAAGGTTAAATTAGGTCTCTTTTGCAAAGTAATGTGTGTTAATTCTTAGCTAGGTAATTTCATGTCGTTTCATAGCACTTTCTATTCAACACTTTCATTTCCTTAAAATAGTCAAGAATTTACTTTTTGCATCAAATATAGCTTTACATTCATTGTTAGTAGTCAGCCTCCTTATAGTCAATAGAATACTGGTTTGAAAAACCCTAGTGGTCTATCGCTCTAGTTGAAAAGTGGAGTAGATTGTTGCATCTATTGTGGATATAACATTGTCACCTCCAAGTTTGTACGAAGCCCAAGTTGATAAAGTAAATTTGGTCACCCTAGGAGTTGCAACATCCTTGTTGAAATAATGGGGCTCATCAAAGGCTACAAAGTAGACAAAGGAAATATGCTCCATTTATTCAAATTCCTTGGCATGCAGGTCCTCAACCCGGAATTATGCCTTATTTTTTCTTGAGCAATACTTATTGTTCAAAATCAAAGCCATACAATATGGGAAAGCATATGAATTCAGAAATGTACTAGATTTTATCACTACTTTCCATAAACAAGATGAGTACACAAAGTACCTTCTTTCTGAAGTATATATGCACAATTTATTTTTGGAGGAACTGTATGTGAATGAAAATTCTATTCCATTTATTGGAGACATTTAGTTCCAAGCCTTCATATCATTTTCCCAAAACTAGGTGAAACGGGAGAAATATTACCACACCTTCCAGAGGAGAGAGAATGCACTTGATCTCTGGGTCAGAGGAGAGCCCTCGAATTCTTTTTGCACTCTTATTCATCATAATATTTTCATAGAAGAACCTGGACTTTCATCTGCACTTACACAAATTCATAATGATGTCCTACATTCAAGTTTGACTATCTGGAAGATATTAGAAGTGAGGCTATTCATGGATCCAAATTGAGATGGTAGGCATCACCTAATGAAGTAAAAGTAGAGAACCCTTTGGCTTCCATAATTTTCAGTTTGCCATGTTTAGAGTACATGACTATGTTCACATGGTATTGGAAAAAGGTATAAAATCAATAGGGCATGGGTATAGATGTCCCATGATATGGTTCCCTCAATATTATCATAAATGTGACTATGATTTATTAGAGATAGTTAAGTATGTGGCCTTTAAGTAACTCCTAAGTAGGAATGGATGCATACATAGAGGAGAAGAATCTTATTACGCTTACTCATTAACTGTCTTGCATGTTAATCATTTGTTTGAATGAGGTCATGCAAAAATGTCAGTTGAGGGTTGATGTTAGGCCTCATAATTGTTATAATTCCCTTACCTTATTTCTTAGTTTTCATATTATTTTCTTGAGCCTTTCTTTCATTAAGGATATGATAATTTATGTAATATAGATTATATAAGTATTTAATGTACTTATATTATTCTATTTCTTCAATGAACTAATTTGATCACAAAAGCATTATTTACTCACGGTTGGATCCTTATTTTGAACGAGAATCTAGTGATGATATGGCACCTGATGTTATTTCTTGGATTGATCATAAAAGATCGGATAGCTTGATGTCGTTCTTACCATATTATAGTGATATTAATGGAGTTGATTCCTATTTGGAGAAAATAAATTAAGGATAAGCTTCAAACTTTTTTATCCAGGAAACATTAAGACTTTTTGTAACTTAAAATGAGCATCATTATCAAAAATATATTTAGTGTTCTTATCTTCTACAATCATAGTATAATGACTAGGAATTGAGCCTCGAGAGAGGTTGTTCAGCTATAGTATTTTTTGACATAAGTCATGAACTTGCAGAGACATTGATTTTAATTGATCTTTGGTAAGTCAATGAAAGCTTTTGTTCTCCAGAGTTAATTTGTTGCACCGATTCCTTGTATAAGACAGTTCGATTCCAGTGGTTTGGGCCCGATCCTGGAAGCAAAGTTTTGTTCATATATACTATTAAATCTGCATTTTGTTCTTTCGCTTTGGTTATTTATTTACTTAATAATTCTGAATTTGAAATTTCCCGTTAGTTAAATTAATTGTCAGATAGCATGCTTTGTTTTGAATAGAAATTACAGTTGGTTGTTGTTATCGGGAAAACTAGTGTCCATTCAGAGCTGCTAGTCCCACTAAGATGGGTAGCTATCTTAGAAACAAACAAACTAAAGTTACTTGCGTTTCCCCTTATGAGAAGTAGATGAGAGAGAAGCAGAGAGTACCAACCTCAGTCTTCTGCTTGGCTCCTTGCTTGTTTCCTCTCCCCTTTGACAGATCCTTGTTTCTCCTTCCTCCCTTGTCCCGCTTCAAAGAATACTTGTAGAGTCAAAGCAACATAATACCATCAAAGCATAGAGATCTACAATCATAAACAATATAGGATCAAATATATATTGACCATGCAAATGCATATATCAACTCAGACATACAAGGATATGGAGGAAAACTCAAATAGCTTTATTGATAGAAGTAGTAGAAGAGAGGATTACAACCCATTGATCTGACCCAGCACCATCCTCCTAGCATGAAAGCCCTTCTTCACTTCATGAAAAGCTAGATCACCCAACACTATGATGTTCCACAAAGAAACCAACAACACTTCCTTACAAGACGCAAAATTCCAGCCTCTGGATCTCTAGGATGAGGGATCCATATATAGATATTTGCAGGTGGGTGAGTCAGCTTCTAGGTTTTTGATTAGTGTCATTTCTTTGATAGTTCTCAATTCCACTTGGATATTTCATGATCTCTTACTCATCCTTGGGTGAATTTAGAGAGGCAAGTGTCACAGGAGAAGTTTCTCGAAGATTCCATGATCATCCACCTTGCAAACAGTCTCTACCATTTGTCTACTCTTGCCCATAATACCCCATAGAATGGTTTTTTAGTATGCATCGCACTTTGACCATGAAGCAAGTGAGATGGTCCAGTTTTGACCAGTTCTAAGCAGTTTTTCATGGAGAACTTCTGGGAGATGACGTAATCAGCTGACCTTGTTCCTTTAGGGTATGAAACAACACTTTTAGGGACTTAGAAGCCCTTGGTTTATGGACATATAATATTGGGGTTGCAATGCCCAAATATGTCAACAGTTTCCCCCTAAAGCATGAGGTCATAAATCTTTTGATGTCGGGTGAAATGCTTTATCATGAGGATCCGAGGTTTTCCGAACTGGAAGGTGACCTGTAATAAGATACAATAAAATACATTATCTTCATAATATTTTCATGATCTAGCTGAGGCGGGCATTCCCATGCTTAGCTTTTATAAATTCATTTTCATGTACATTGGACAGACAACCATCTGTATGGCAGACCAATGATTCTGGTAGAGTCATCATCCTTTGGCTTGGATGATTATCTATGTAGCTATGATGTACATTTGATGTCTTTATTTTCCTGAATATATCACAGCTCGGATGGATGAAACTAGATCCGAGGTCTTCAAACTCATTCAATCTTTGCTTGAAGTACAAGTCGATCCATGTGGAAAGATGTTCTGAAGTCGAACATGGAAAGACATCACCTGATTACCAGCCAATGATGTAAGTTGTTAATAGGCACAAGAGGAATCACCGATAATGATAATGACCCTCAAGGTACTGCAGTACAATTCACATGGCATGAATACATGAGTTAATGTCGAACACCATGCAAAATCTTTCGGTCGAAGGCCATTAATGTAAACCTGTCGTCGGAAGTGAGAAACTTGCCATAGAGGCATGCAAGCTTCAAAGTACTGAAAGGGTTGTTCCTAAGTAAGCTTCTTAGATAATGAGCTGACATCGACAAGAAGTGACCCATCGTAGGAGGGCTTTAACGAATCCCACATCTACGACATGAAATGGAGCAAATGAATTTGTGGAGGTGAAAACGATCTGATGATACATGGTTTAGGGTGGCGGTCATGAAAGAATGAAGCGTGAAGGTATTGCAGTGGATGAGACATAAGCTGAGTTGGTGAATTCTCTGAGTGACTTCTCTTGAACATATCAGTGACACTAAAATGGATTGGCAGCGTTAACCCCAAAAATGGACGGTACGGTGGGCCAATGGTGATATGACCGATGAACGGAATAACCCAACCCGACTCAATCATGGTGATGGAGTGAAAGTGTCATGTTCAAGAGTGACTTACTACCAATAAAGTTTCTTCAAGTTTTCTTCCTAATTTTTCCCCAGTCATTGTTGACCAGTACCTCTTTATTTTTGTCAAGCTTGAGGAGGATAATATGCTTGTTCTATTATTTCCCTTCAGGCAACCCTCGCTATGTTTTAACGAGGCTCTCGACAATGAAATCGTTCTTTCTGCATGGCAAGTTTGTCGCTCTTGTTTTAATGAGTTAAAGCAAAGATAACTTGGTCCTTTCCATTTTAGAGGTCTGAAAGGAACGTAAAGGAAATTGGTATCCTTTTTCGTCATATATCCCTTAAGTCCGAAAAAGTATAAAATAATACGAAAGGGATGACTTTTCAATAGTTTTAACGAGCCGAACAAGACAAGTGCTCGATCTTTTTGTGTAATGATCCCTCAGGTCCAAAAAGATTAAAATCTGGAGGAGGGATAGCATTTTTGATCACTTTAACGAGCTGGAGAGGCAAATTGCTTGGCAATCTTTTCATATTTTACGAGTCATATGAAAAGAGCTTAAAGGAGACTTGTCTTTGAGGAATGAGTGATATTTTCAGGTAGCAGCTAGTTCTAGGTGAGGCTTGGAACTTTTCAATCATGGCAGTGTAAAGAAGATGGCTAACATAATCACTCGTCGTAGTTTTTCCTCAAAAGGGGTAAAAAATCAAATGGAGGCGTGTCATCAGCTAAAAAGGAGTGGAGGTGATGGTAAGAACACGACCAAGGCTCAAAAGCTGATAATAATGTGATTGCAATGGTTATTTATCGAAGGTGGGTTCATTTTTTAATGAGCTTAAACTCTGGTGGAACATATGCTCATTGCTAGGTTTATTTTTTAATGAGCTTGAACTTTGTGTAAAACTGCTCATGCCAGTTGTATAATAAGGATGTGTCATCAGTAGGTTCATTTTTTAGGGAGCTTGCCCCATTCGTAACTTTGCTCCGTTTATGGACTCCAATCATCCTTTGCAACATGCGCTTCAGGAGTTTGTTGATTACCTCAACTTGCCCGTTAACTTATGGATAATACGGAGTAGAGCTATCATGGGACAGTCCTAATTTGGCAGCCAATTCAACCATCATGTGATTGCGGAAATGTGATCCATGATCTGTGACTATAACTTGTGGAACACCGAATCTGGAGAGTACATGATTGAAAAAGAAAAGAGCAGTCGTTTCACCACTGTTGTTCAATGTAGGCATCGCCTTGTCCCATTTCGTAAAATAGTCAACTGCAACTATGATGTACCCATGTCCCCCGGTCGAGGTGGGGTTACATGCCATGAAATCTATGCCCCATTTGGAAAATGACCCAACAGTGACTACTGGATGCAGAGGTGCGGGTGGTATTCTGGTTTTGTGGTCGAAGATTTGCCAAGCATGGCAACTTCTGATTGCGGTTATGCAATCTTTGAACATTGTTGGCTAGAAGTAACATGCTCGTAAAATATTTTGTGCTGTAGCGAACCAGATTGATGCCCTCCACACGCGGCTGGATGACAATCACTCAGGACTTTTTCGGCCTCCTCATGGGTGAGGCACCTTCACAGAACTGTATTGATACCACGACGGTAAAGTGTATCACCGACGATCATGTAGTCTTTTGCTTGGTATCGAGTACGTTGTTGTTCTGAGCAGGAGGTATTATGCCTATATGTTTGGGTTTGGAGATAAATGATTATATCTCCATACCACAGATTGCTTGACAATATCAGAAACAAAGATTCAACAACGATTGTTGCTTTGGATGTTGAATCATTGGACGACAATGGGAAGTCACAGTAAATCCGCGAAAACTAGAGATTTCTTTGATTTGGATTTTATGAATTCGAAATCAAACTCTTGCAAAATAGCTATCCATTTCGAATATTTGCCCCCAAGCAATTGTTGCAGAAAGATGTAAGTCATGGGGTTGCAATCTGACAAAATTGTAGTTTTACGAAAGAGGATATAATGTCGAAATCTCTGTATTGCTTGAATAGCTGCGAGAGCCAACTTTTCAACCTAGGAGTACTTTCTTTCTGTATCATTTAAGTTTCTACTTAAGTAATAGATATGTTCGATTCCATTATCTTCTTGAACTAAAACCATTGCGATGGTCGTATCTGCTGCAGTTAGATACAAGTTAAAGTCTTTTTGATAGTCAGGTGCGTACATTAATGATGCTTTTATTAGGGATTCCTTTAGAGCATCAAAGGAAGCTTGTGCCACCTGATCCTAGTTGAAGGGCACTTTGTTTTTCAAAAGACACGTATAGCCTTTAGCAAGTTCGGCGTAATTTGGAATGAACCTCCTTAGAAAGTTTGCTTTCCCTTGGAGTTTCTGAATCTGAAGCAAATTTGAAGGTGGACACAGATCAATGACTGCCTGAACCTTACATGGGTCGAGACGAATCCTATCCTTTGAAACTACAAAGCCAAGTAAATGACTAGAACCGACATAAAACACACATTTGTGTGGATTGAGTCATATCTTGTAGTGTTGGCAACGTATAAATACAGCTCTCAAATGTTGCGGATGATCGGTCTGCTTCCGCGAATGAGCCAGAAGATCATCGAGATATGGTTCAACAATGTTCTTGATGTCATGGAAGGCATAATTCATTACCCTCTGAAAGGTTGCCCCTGCATTCTTTAAACCAAAAGTAGCTTGCGGTACGTGAATGTGCCCCACGGACAAATAAATGTAGTCTTTGACTAGTCTTGTGGGCGTATATTTATTTGATTATACCTGGAAAATCCATCCATAAACGAAAATATTTTGCATCTGGCACATTCATCAATTATCTAGTCGATGAAGGGTGTAGCGTAGTTATCCTTTGGACAAGCTTAATTTACATCCCTGTAATCGACGCACACTCTAATTGTTCCTTGCTTTTTCATCACAGGAAAAATGTTCGATACCCAATCAGTTAGAGGAACTGGGTAAATGAAACCAACATGTAAAAGTTTTTCAACTTCTGCCTTAATGGCGGTGGATTTCTTCGGGTGCACCTACCAAAGCCGTTGTCGTACCAGTTTGACATCTAAATAAATCTTAATTTCATGTTCAACTATGCTCGAGTCAATGCCTGGCATTTCTTCATATGACCATGCAAAGACATCTCTAAACTCGCAAAAGAGAGCATAATATACTTCCAGTTCTGATGAAGAAAAATATTTGCCGACATGAATATTCTCTACAACATCTGGTTTGGTCGAGATATTTATGGTGATAGTTTCTTTAATATTGGACAAGTTTCACTCGGAATTCATTGTATTTACAGTATTTGATAGGAAATAAAAAACTAAAGGATGATTAAGGTCGCTGGAAGAATCTTCGTTGTAATCCAGAATATGGGAACAATGGTGGAAGTCTTCCCATGGTGCCTCTTCTATCATCATTGACTGAACAATTCCTTTGTCTGTAGAATGTACATGCAACCAAGGATCTGAAGAGGTACCATATTCCTTAGACCTATCTACCCAAATGCTTGATGAGCGTTGTTTTGGGTTTGCTACCCAGGCTGAGAGCATTGATTGCTACAATATTTCCATGGGGCTTGGAGGCAAAACCTGGCGATGATCCATGCTAATATCATGTTTGGAAATCCTCTGAATAGAAGATACCATATTGCAGGTTCCCACTGTGGCCACTTCCGCCAGATTGTTTGGAGATGGTAGGGAAAAAGTACCCATCAATGTAGGGTCTTTTAGTAGGCCTACTCCGATATTTTGAAGCGATTGAGTGCTTCTATGGATCATTGGGATGCTTTCCGTAACTTGTGAGAGAAAGGTTTGTTGGTCGATGATTGTAATTCCTCCTTGAAAAGGAAATGCAATATTTTTAAAGTATGTCGACACAACAACAGCCATAGCATAAATCCAGGGCCTTCCCAGTAGGATGTTGTAATCGAGGTTTCCATCAATAAATTCAACATCAATTTATATTGTTTTGCCCCCCAGTTCAACTTGCAAGTTACTTAAAATCCCATATGGGGTGTATGTTTGTCCATCAAATTCTTTTAACGTTGTTGATGATCATGACAAGGGTGGTGATCCTAAAGTTTTCCAGCAACTCATCGACATAATGCAAGTAGATTCCCACTCATCAATAATTGTTCGATGAATAGTTTTGCTGAGGGCTTTCACTTGAATGAGGAAAGCCAGTTGAGCTGGTAACTGAGGTTCATATCCTTTATGATTAAAGGCCACGAGATTGGAATCTGTTGGGTCAATCCCACCTATTGCTAATAATAGAGCCTGCTTTTGGGAGGGGGAAATTTTGCAGTACCTCAAGTGTCGACTAGCGGACGACAATTGGGCCAGGTCCTCTACTATATTATAATCCTGTGCTACTCCAGCATGAGGATTAAATGTCGATTTGTGTACTACTCCCTTTGGCGGCTTTATCATTAGCTCAGGAATGATGGGTGGCACAACTTCAGTTGAAATTTTTATCGAACTACTAGGTTGATCAGTAGCCTTGTTGTTCGACAGCTGTGAATTCCCGTAATCTTTATTCCTTGTCGATATCAAAGCATAACTTTGTTGTTTCGAAATGGACAACATAAGCACTTGGGATGGGGAAGCATTGTCACTAGCAACCAGATTTGTTTCTGGGTTTGGAAACAGATCAGTCAATATCGCTGAGGTTTTTGAGTTTCTGAAGAACTTCTTAATCTCAACTTTATGTGGACAATCTCTCATCCAATGATCCTCATCGCATATCTGACATGGTGAAGGAGGTTTCCTTTTCCTAGAAGGGTTTAAAGAAGATTTTTCAGGAGACGAATCGTCATGTTTCTTCTTTTTTCTTTCCCTTTCTTCTTGCCTCCTGGTTGCTTCGGTTCTTTACCCTTGTCATTCGACATGGAATTAACCTCTGAGGCAAGAATTTCTTCATTTGCATTTTGACCAGAAACCGTGCGGGCTTTCTTAGATGTAGCCTTTGCGGTTTTCATGCTTGTAGTGCCTATCATGCCATCGCCGGCATGAGAGTCTTTGTTTGATTTAGGAGGAGGAGGAACAGAAAACTTTGGTCTAGGAGCATCAAGGATTTGGTCATAGAGCGTGCCAGACTGAGTATAGATCAAATCTAGATATTGTGCACGAGCAATGACTTGCTCTTCAGTGACAACCCCCCTTTAGCCACATCTTCTGTAATAGAAGGTAACAATGACTTAATATACCATTCAACTAGAAGCTGATCAGGAACATATGTTTTTACCATTCGACGATGACGCCACCACTCATGAATATGATCAGATATGTGAGTGGCTGGTGTTTGCTTAAAATTGGTAAGAAGCTCCTTTCCTGTTTCATACCTTATTGGTAATTGAAAATGGGTTAAAAAGGTGGTGGCAAGGGCGCTAAAGTTATCGAATGAAGCTCTAGGAAATTCGATGTACCATTTTGTTGCTAGACCAATTAATGTTCACTGAAAAAGGCGAAGCCTAATCGAATCATCATTGAGAGTGTTGGACGAAGACCACAGATGAAAGGTCATCACATGATTCGATGGATATTCACCCGGATTTCCATTAAATTTAGGAATATCTGATGGAAGTTTATGAGGAATCACCGGCCACCAAGGGGCATAAGCAATTGGATCATTTGTTAGCCGATTCAGATTTGGTAATTCTAAAGTTGCTACGAAGGGCAACTTTTGATTCAGGTTTGGCGAAGCATACTTAGGATAAGATGGGATCGCCTGAGCAGTGGGTCTTTGCATACCAACATAATGTATCTGATGCTGATAACTTTGATAAGGTTGGTGGGCATAACCATTATGATATGATTGATGGTGATCGTTTTGAATATACGGCTGCCCATTACCCACAAAGCTTTGTTGCTCAGGTCCTCGGTAAGCTTGTTGGAATTGTGGTTGTTGATATTGTACTAGCCATGGTTGTGAATCCATTTGCTGTTGTCCAATACTGGTTGTCTAACCAAGATGAGGGGTAATAGTACCCGTTTGAGCCTGAGTCACTCCAGTTAAGGAGCCACTAATTGGCGATTGTGGTTGTGTCATGGAGACAAGAGGCTGTTGTATTATGACCTGAGAAACTTGAGGTTGGCATACAACAAACAACGCTTGTACTTGCGACACCGTTGCAATAGCCGGTGTAGTGGGGATATTCGATACAGGTAGACTTGGTTGCATTGAGTATACAACTCTTGGTTGTTGAGGCAATATTGGCACCCAACCACTCGATGTGATTCCAACTTGACCCGAATTTTATTGTGAACTCTCATATGGTTGTTCTCCCGGAGGGAACAGTGAAAGGGCATACTGCCCCCCATACGGCGGCAATCTAGTGCTCAAAGGAAAGATTGACCTTTGGAGACCAGACTACCCAAATTGATACTGTTGCGAAGGATCAATTTGCTAAGACTCAACATAAGAAATTCCAGATATTATTCCGGATGAACAAAGGGGAATAGACCATACTCTTCAAACAGTCCCTGGTGGACTTCCTCTAGTGGTTGAGAGCTAGTTGGGACAGATGGTATACCAGTAAACATTGTCGGAGTGGTGGCAGGTGGTTTTACTGTCGTTGTATTAGATGACACAGTCATAGATGTCGATGGTTGTCCAGACATATCGAGTCTATCCAAAAGACTTCCTAGCGATTCTACAAGAACTTGCGATGAAGGGAGACTATTTTCTGAAGTAGAAGTATATAGGTGGATCCCATTTCCAAAATGAAATGAAGTACTGGATGGAATATCCTTCATAATTTCTTCTATAGCAATCAGTTGAGGTGGAAGAGGTAGACCGTCAGGTCCGTAAAATATTTCTGGTGCCGAAGAAGGTATAGACTCTGCAGTGACAGGTACTGGAGGGGAAACACCTTCCGAATCAACCCCAGATGGAGCTGGTTCAGGAATAGAAGTGTTTACCATTACACTAGGATCAATTCTAATTTCCTCTTGTAACTGTGGAACTTCTTCTGTAGAGACAGGGATACTAGAAATAGTTGGAGTAACTGGAGTCTTTGAGGATGTCGAAACACAAACTTCAAACAAACCAGGAGACTTTGACCCAGTTAAATGAGCTCACTTGGCCCGGAATGGTTTCATTTCCGAAGTCAAAGATGGTTGACTCATTAGTCTCCACGAATGACGGGGTTTTGATTGACTTTCTTCCACGATTGTGAATTACTTGATCAACTCAAAATAAAAAGGGGAAAATTTTATTGCAAATTAAATGAATTTTATGACGCTTTGACACAACTTTCTTTTTCAATTTTTAAGAGTTGAGAAAAAGATAAAGATGACTCTAGTCGCCTTCGATTTTTAATGAGCCTGAAGTGACAAGTGCTCAGATGGACCTTTTCTTTTAAGGAGTTTGAAAAGGAACGAAAGTGACTACTCTGGAAATCTAGATAGAGGGATTACCAAACCAATTGCCAAACTCAGAAATACTTTTTATGTACGGCAAGGTCCAATCTTCCTATTGTGTTTCAGTGCATTTTGTGATCGATAGGGCGACAGACACGGCTTTCCTAAGATAAAGGATATAGCCTATTGCCAGTCTCCCCAAATATATACTCGACTGGTTACATGGGAGCCACAAGTTCGTACTAAGCACTTGTCGTCTTCAAAGAGAGGAATACAACACAACAACATAAAATAATTAGTTACCAGGCTTTTATGACGCCGGAATACATCCTAGCCGTAGACTTCTAAATTGTTGTGCGTTAGGTTCCAAAGCGTTTTTATTTTCATTTGAAATTTATTTTTACAGGTTGATCTTTCTTATGAAGGTTACCTTTAAGTTCACCGCGTGGATGTAGATATACAAACCCTAAAATATGCAATCTAAGATGATAAATAGTCATGTTTACTCTTTCTTTTTGCACTGAAAATCCTAGCTACTTTAGGAAGAGAAGCGAAATCTTCAACAAGAGCAAGAGCACACACTAGATGCACTTATACCTAAATTCATATCAACAAGTAGTCTAAATGGAAATGCACATGCATGTATTTGTTTTCCGGCCTTCTAATTAGTGACATGACCAAAAAGAATGCTAAGTACAAATCTGAATTATCTTTTCAAAGCGACAGTACTAACAATTTTCTTTTCAAAAGACGAAAGGAAGACAAGGACGACACTTTGTGGATTTGAATTGAAAACTGCTTTTGACACTTGAAATACTATTAATTCAAATCAAATACAAGAGTAACAGTGTAATCAACTATAAAAAAGAGGAGGATTCTTTTCTTTGACTTAAAACGACACTTGCGACACTTTCAAATCAAAAGATGACAATTCGATTAAGCTACTATTTGTAAAGGAGAACTATAAATGGCGAAAAATACATAAAAACATTCACAATTCTTTGTACAATGGAGGCTAAATAATGCAAAGGAAGGGAGTTTCAATAGTGGTATATTGATCATAGACAACAAAACTCCTGAATAAAGCTGAAGAGAGTGAAGAAAAACCAAAATCTGTAGGCAGAAACAGTCTTATTTGATCATAGCACCTGTAACACAGGGAAACTGGGATGCATCTCACCTACAGCACACGGGAGATGCGATGCATCCAGGTACGAGACTTTAGTTTGGTTTTTGGTCATAGTTTGCAGCTTAGTTCAGGGATTTAGGCTGAGCTAATGATAGTCAGTAAATACAAAACATAGGGGCTAATCTAATGAGATTACTTGAGCCACCACTAGGGCACTTAGGATGTTTGCAAGTCAGATGTTTAATTCATAAACTAACCCAGAGATTGACTGAAGTAGCATTTATCTACTTTGTAGTTGCATAGCAAAAGAATTTCGAAGGCTAGCTGGCATAACTTTAGGATCCGTCTATATTTTATAAAGTAAACAAACTAGAAACAAGCAAGCAAGCTATTCGCTCCCCAGTGGAGTCGCCATTTTGTTATCGGGAAAACTAGTGTCCATTTAGAGCTGCTAGTCCCACTAAGACAAGTAGCTATCTTAGAAACAAATAAACTAAAGTTACTTGTGCTTCCCTTTATGAGAAGTATATGAGAGAGAAGCAGAGAGTACCAACCTCAGTCTTTCGCTTGGCTCCTTGCTTGTTTCCTCTCCCCTTTGACAGATCTTTGCTACTCCTTCCTCACTTGTCCCACCTCAAAGAACACCTGTAGAGTCAAAGCAACATAATACCATCAAAGCATAGAGATCTACAATCATAAAAAATATAGGATCAGATATATATTGACCATACAAATGCATATATCAACTTAGACATATAAGAATATGGAGGAAAACTCAAATAACTTTATTGATAGAAGTAGTAGAAGAGAGGATTACAACCCATTGATCTAACCCATCACCATCCTCCCAGAATGAAAGCCCTTCTTCACCTCATGAAAAACTAGATCACCCAACACTATGATGTTCCACAAAGAAACCAACAACACTTCCTTACAGGATGCAAAATTCCAGCCTCTGGATCTCTAGGATGAGGGATCCATATATAGATATTTGCAGGTGGGTGAGTTAGCTTCTAGGTTTTTTATTAGTGCCATTTCTCTGATAGTTCTCAATTCCACTTGGAGATTTCATGATCTCTTACTCATCCTTGGGAAAATTTAGAGAGGCAAGTGTCACAGGAGAAGTTTCTGGAAGATTCCATAATCATCCACCTTGCAAACTGTCTTTGCCATTTGTCTACTCTTGCCCATCACACCCCATATAAGGGCTTTTTAGTATGCATTGCACACCCGTGTGCATTAGGTGGGATGCATCGCACTTTGACCATGGAGCAGGTGAGATGGTCCCGTTTTGACTAGTTCTGAGCAGTTTTTCATAGAGAAATTCTAGGAGATGATGTAATCAGCTAACCTTGTTCCTTTAGGGTATGAAACAACACTTTTAGGGACTTATAAGCCCTTGGTTTATGGACATATAATATTGGGGTTGCAGTGCCCAAATATGTCTATAACAATTGTTGAAGAGTTGGATTTACTTTAGATAATTTATTTTGGATTGTTGTTACTCCATTGCTGCCTCTCGTAGATTATCATATGATCATTACTTTCCGTTGCTTACTCTAGAAAATTCCTTTTTTGTAATATAGTTTTGTAGTGTTGTTTATTTTTTTTGTAGTTGTTGTTCCTTCATTAATAACTCAGTGCTTGGTAGTTTTCCTTTGCTATTTCATGTAGAAAGTATTTAGGGTTTTATGCTTTGAATGGATTGGTTGATTTAAAAGTAGATTTCTCAATTGCATTTGAATTGGTTCTTTTATCATTGCAGTTTCACTTTCCATTAGGGCAATAATGATTAGTCATACCAACATTTCTCTTGCATAAACTATGCGAATAACCTTGAAATAGACAGATGAGACCTCGAGTTAACAATCTAATGTACATTGGTTAGTTGGTCCTTTGGGAACAATTAATTGGCTCAACAGTCATGCACACACTTCTTTAATAAAGACACATGAAAGACATTGTGTACTTTTATGTTTAATGGAAGGGAAAATTGGTAAGAAATTGGGCTAATTTTGGCTAAAATTTCAAAGGGTCCATAATATCTAGGCAATAACTTGGCACATTTTCGAAGTCTAGGTGTGCTTTTCCTTGGTTTCACTTTTAAATACATATGATCTCCCATATTAAATTCCTTTTAAATCCTATTCATATTTCATAACTCTATTGTTTTTGAGTCTTTGATCGAAGAATACACAGTAAGAGAATGGTGTAAAAATTCTCTTACTGTGGATTCTCCGATCAAAGACTCAAAAAGTAAAAACCACAGATCTTTGAAATCCAACTCTATTGTTGATATTGTGCTATTTTTAAATTGTGTCTGACTTGTTTAACCACTTCCTCCATCTCCTTTAGCATATATGGCCCAAATACCAACCGATCTTCAGAATGATCCCAACTTAGAGGTACTTAGTATTTTCTTCCATATATTACTTCAAAGGGACTCGTCTTCAAAGAAGTTTGGTACCCATTGTTATAGGAAAACTCAACTAGGTGAAGGTGGTTGTCCCAATTAATTGGTTTGTCCATAACATACATTCTTAACATATTTTATAAGATCTGATTATTTCTTTCAATTTTCCCATTATCTTGTGGATGATAAGTTGTAATAAAATTCAAATTTGTCCCCATTTCTTCAAGTAATCCTTTTCAAAATTTTGAAGTGAATTTGGCATCACGGTCTGAAATTACGATTTTGGGCATACCATGAAGCCTAAATGTATCCTTCATGAAAAATTATGCTATGTTGATAGCTTTAAAGGTATTAACAAGGATAAAGTGTGGAACTTTACTAAGCTTGTCTACCACTACCATGATTGAGTCATGTTTCATTCTAGTCCTTGGTAGTCCAGTAATAAATCCATGGATATGGTTTCATATTTCCATTCTGGAATTGGAAAAGGTTGTAATAACCTTGCTGGGTGTTGATGATATGCTTTCACTTGTTGATTCTATAGATCTGGCCACATATTTTACTGTCTCTTTTTTCATATTAGGCCAATAATAATCCTTTTTCAATATGGTTATAGTCTTTGATATCTAGGATGACCAGCGGTTGGTTTATTATGCAACCCATCTAATACAAATGTTTTTAATTCTAGTTCATTAGGTAACAACAATTTTTCATCATTTACTGAAAAATCAACTTCTTTTGCATTTAATAAATCAGTTTCATCAAATTCTGTTGTTTTTATCATTTTAATCAAATATGTCTACCAATTTGTCATTGAAAGTGTGCATGTTTGATGTAGTTTTCAACTCAAAGCATCAACAATTTTATTTTCCTTGCCTTTAATATGTACAATTTCAAAATCGTACTCACTAAGAAATGCTAATCATCTAACTCACCTAACATTTAGGTTTGGTTTGTCAAAAATATATTTGAGGCTAACATTGTCTATTCTTAGCTTAAATTTCCTCCCAATCAGGTAATGTCCCCACATTTTTAAGGCATGTATTATGGCTGCCAATTCTGAATCATGTGTAGCATAATTATTTTCATGGCCCTTTAGTTTTCTAGACTCATAATTGATTACATGGACCTCTTGCATTAAAACACCCCCCAATCCTTCTTTACAAACATATGCGCATTCAACAAATTATTTACTTAGTCAACTAGTTATAAGATGGGAGCAGTGATTGATAACTACTTTAGCTTCTCAAAACTATCTTGACACTTTTGAATACATTCAAATTTTGTCCCCTTATTCTGCAAAGAAGTAATAGGATACGCCAATTTAGAAAACCCTCTATAAATCTTCTATAGTAACCTGTAATCCCCATACATAACCTGACATCAACTACATCTTTAGGCACTGGCCACTCGATAATATCTTTAATATTTTATGGATCCATAGAAATTCCTTCCTTAGATACTACATGTCCCAAATATCGAATCTGTTCTTGATAGATGAGCACTTACTAGACTTAGCATATAAGTCATTCTCTCTATGTGCTTGAAGAACAATCTACAAGTGTTGATCATGTTCTTCCTTACTCTTAGAGTAAACTAGGATATCATCTATAAATACCATGAAACATTTGTCAAGAAAAGGACTCAACACACTATTAATCAAACACATGAAAGTTGCTAGTGCATTAGTGAGTCCAAATGGAAACACTACAAATCCATAATGTCCATATATTGTTCTGAATTTTTTTTATGTATGTATTCATCTTGATCCTTCTCTGATGATATCGTAACCTCATATCAATTTTTGAAAAGACCGATGCTCCTTGAACTTAGTCAAACAATTCATCAATCTGGGGTAGAGGGTATTTGTTTTTAATTTTCATTTTATTTAGCTGCCTATAATCAATACAAAGCCTCAATGTTCCATATTTCGTTTTCACAAATTAACCTAGTGCATTGTAAGGAGACACATTAGGCCTTATGTACTTTTTATCCAACAATTCTTGAAATTGAATCTTCAATTCCATTAAATTAGGGATACTCATTCTATATGGAGATTTGGACACTAGAACAACTTCGAGAATGAGATCAATAGTTAAATCTATATCTCTCCTTAGAGGATGTCTTAGTATATATTTAGGAAATACACTGCTCTGAAACATGACAATCTTCTAGGGATAGTTTTTGTTTATTTTCAACTAAATCCTCAACCTGAACATCAAACATTTGGAAAACATTATGAGCACATTTCTTCAGTTGTAAGGCTGAAATTTGCTTAATAGAAATAACTCTTTCACTATACAATCCTCCCCTTCATCATTGACATAGGTGAAAGACTTCTCAAAGCAATTCATAATTATGTTTTGTGGTTCTAACTATTCCATTCCAATTAAGACATCATATGACCCTTGAGTTAAAACATTTAGACCCAATTGAATATTCATTCCATTCAAGTTCATTAAACAATTTTAGTTGATTTACATTACTTTTTTTTTCCCTTGGCTTGTTGTACTAACCAAGGTTTTCTTTGGTTTTCCTTTCTAAGTTCACACTTTTCAATTGTAGCAAGGGAAATATAACTTAAGGTAGAGCTAGGGTCTATTAATACTAAAAATTATGTTCAGAAATTTTACCTTGGACTTCCACAATTATGGATTGGTGGTTTGCATGTCTTCCATTTAACACTTCATTGATCCTCAATATATTGCAGATAATGCCATTAACGGTTAAATCTTCTTGCAAGTTATTTACTATAACCATTTTATTTGCTGGATTTTGTGGACTGTCTCTCCACAAATGATTTTTACTGCACCCCCAACATTTAATTGATCGTATGGTCATTTCTTCAAAAATTTTATTTCCTAGTCCAATCCCTTGACCACTTTTCTGTCCAAAATTCCTTGGGTGGTTCACACTACTACTATAATTAGTCCTTGATTATTGTCAAAAGTGTTTGAAAAATATGGTTTCTTGAAACCTTTTTTTCTTAGTGCTGAACTTGTCGTGATTTTTGGCCATCCAACTTTTTGAATTGTCACCTTTCATCTATTTTGATTAAAACATAGCTTCGCCTTCCTGTAACAATTCCACATATACGACCTATGTGTTAAACCAATTAAAAACACATATATGCATCCCTATATTAAACCATATAACATCATATATTTAGGATGTTATATGTTAAACCATATATAAATACCCAACACATCTTGTTTCCTTGCATGCCATCTACAGTCCATGGCTTTATGTCAAAAATTATTGCAAGAAAAACAATATCCATGAAAAGGATTTTGATGAAAGAGGTTGCCTTTTATTTGTAGGCTTTGTCCTTAAGTAGGAAAGGACCTCTGCTGGCTCTTCATGTGCCTTCTATGATAACTTTCATTTCTATCATGCACTCTTCCTTGCAGCTTCCTTTTCGTCTTCCGCTGCACTTCCTATTGTTACCTCTTAGCCTTCTGCTATTGTGTTTTCTTCTTTTGTTGTTGTTTCTTTCCTTGTTGTTTCTGTTGTCCAACAACCTTTGCTTCTTTGTTTTTGTTGGAACCTTGGAACCCCTTTACCTGGGAAGTTGACCTTTCAACCTTTGCATTATCAGAGCTAGTTTTTCCATTAAAACCCAAACCATTCTTGATGAGAGGGGATATTTGCTCGCCAAGCATCTCATCCAAGACTTTATTTCTCCCCTCAAGATTCTGATAATGAAACAACTCTTTATTTGAATTTTCTAAGTTATGTCTCAATGAGACTACTTCATTTTGTAGTCTCTCATAGTAAGATTCTTTCTCGCTTAGTTGATTGGTTAACCTCCCATTCAGTCTGCTAGCCTCTCCTTGTTAAGCATTTAGTTCAACCATTGTTCTGCTCAACTTCTCATTCTCAAGCTCATAGATTTTCAATTTCTCCTCTTGCTTGAGATTTTCCTTTGATAGGTCCTTGATCTCCTTTAGAGCAAATATCAACTTCTTTATAAAAAACATCATTTCGTTTAGATCCTTTTCTTCACTATCATAGGTGCTAGCTGAGTTACGAAAGAGATATAAGCCCGTCTCTCTATCCCTGGAGTCTTCCATTGGTCTAAGGGTTGTCCCTTATTCATCACTTTCAGTGATACCCTATTCTATTCTCCTTCAAAGGGTCTGTCATTTATTATTTCTACTAAAATAGGTCTATCTTCATTACAACTACTAGATGCATGGCTATCTCTATCTTCAAGTGATTCACATGAACATCTAGATAATGAATGACCTATTTCTTTACATTTATTAGAAAGAAATAACATACCTTTTGAGCAACATGGTCTCTCCTCTGAGACATCTTCATCATCAACACAAGTGTGATGTGTAGAGCTTCTCCATGTTCTGGTTCATTGCTAGAGCAGAAGGGCTCCTCAGCCTCTTCGTGGGCCACATGGCTATCTTCATCATGTAGATATTGTAGTTTGTCCAACAATTCCATTGTTGACTTACAATTCCTTACTTTATCAGCATCTGGCTTAGACAACCCTTTCATGATGACCTCCTTGGTTTTTTCATTATGCTCATTCTTTTCTCTACTCTCAACAGAGATATACATATCATCATCCCAAAGCACCAAATAGGCCACTATTCTAACCTTCCAGACTTCATAGTCAAAACCATGGTCTAATTCATTTAATAATAGGACTCCTTCTGATGTTAGCCAGGATTTATTAGCCATTGTTTCTCTTTGATCTACCTTCTAGCGATTAAGATATTATTGAAGTAATTTATCTCTGATACCAATTGTGGGAAACAATGATAATACTAAGAGGGGGGGTGAATCAGTATTAAGGCTAATTTTAAACTTTTATGCCTATTTACTTTTCTTATTCAAGCTTGGCACCCATCCATATAATTAGCAGCAATATGTAATATGGAAGCAACATGAAATCAACATATAAGCATGCAAACCATGGGTATCATACAAATGAGACATAATTTTTTTCACGTGGAAACCCTTTCAGGAAAAAACCACCAAGATTGTTGTTGTTATTGATGTAAAATAGGAGCACGTACTCTATTACATCAATCTATTTTCTGAGCACCCACTCACAGGAAGAAACAACTCCCTTTAATCGTTTGCTAGCACTGATTAGAAAGAAGCACCAACTCCCTCTTTTTGTAGACACCTATCGAGCTTACCAGAAGCACCATGTGAGGCACCAATCTCATGGATTTTTTGCAAGCACCAAGTTGCAGCTCCTTTGATTTTCGCAAGTCAACTTGCATGAGGCACCAACCCCAAGCATTCTCAAGAACCCACTAGAGATGGAAGCACCAATTTCCTATATGCAGGCGCCAACCCACACTCAAATAGGAATTGTATCTTATCTGTAATTGGAAGCCACTCTGCCTGATCTTAGCTTTGTTCTCTGCTCACTCTACTCACTCTGCAGTAGCCCATTGATCTACTCAAAAATAGTCACTCATCATAATCCATGCAACTTTGTTTCTACTATTCATTAGCATGCACTCAGCTCTTGACCTTTTTCTCTCCACAACAGAGGCTTGTTTCTTGGCCTTTTTCTCTCAACAATAGAGGCTAAACTCTCTGCCTTCTTTCTCTGCACATGAACCTTTGACCTTACTCACACAGCACATACACCTTTGGCCTTTCTCACAACACATAGGCACTTTAGCCTTACAGAAAACTCACGAGAAACTTCCTCCTTTACTAACAGAAGCACAGCTCTTGGGGTCTCTTACCTCTGCCTAGGCACTCTTGACCTTTCTGTACAAAACACACTCCTTCGACTCATAAAAAAATTCACACACATAAAACTTTTTCCACTTATCTCTTACTAGAAACCATGTTGCTTCCCCCACATTACTCATCTAAGCTCCTAGTTGTTTCCCTCTGCTTCCCCCTAATTGATGCTTCCACTCTATCATGTATTCACACTATGTGAGTGTAACTTCGCATGGATCTACCATTTTGTGGTCACATCTGACTTCATCTCTGCCACTGCATTCACCATGAGAATGGGCACCTAACTATTTCTCCATACTAAGTATTAATTCTCAGTCCACCTGCACACTCCACTAGGAACAGTCCTCTCTGTGAATATATCTCCTATCGCTGAGGCTCTCCATGCTTATTCATGGTTTCATAGTACTTCAGCATGGCTTTTCTGTGGATCATTTACCTTGTTGCCTTGTCTCAAAGTTTTCTGCTGATCCATCTAACTTGGTTTCTGCCACTGCATTAACCATGAGAATGGGCACTTTGAAAGTCTCCATTTATTATAGCGATCAACTCCTTTGCACCCATTTACTCTTAAGCTGTCAGCTCATCCAACCTTCAATACTCCTTTGTGTTGCTATATCAGAGATTTTATGCCACAGTGCAATTTTAGAGCCCAAACATCCCGTAACTCTATTATGAAGATGTTACAATATTACAATATTTCGATTGGCCTTTAGCCCCTTATGCTTAGCTCCTTATCACATCTCCACCATAGGACCATTGCCTATGACCGTCGGTATAGCACTTAGGTGCTAATTCCTTTAGCATCCTACCGGGGGCCTTTATCCTCATGTTATTGCTCTACGTCGTTGGTTTTCTAGGTTCCACGACCAAGCCCCAACAACATCAGAACCTTTGTTTGTGCCATCATTTGATAGCAGTGCCAGATGGTTGCAACATGGTGTGCAACTTGATACGGTGTGGCGACAAGATCTATTGATTCTTGATGCTTATTCATTTGTGAGCAACTCAATGTAGTGACATGCAGTGGTAGCTAGTAGATGTGCAGTGACAATGGTTATGCATTAATGACTATTCATTCATGAGCAATGACATCCATTGATAGCCAATAGTCGTGTAGTGATCTATGTGTGCAATGACATTGATGTGCATTTGAGTAGTGATAGTGATGTGCAGTTGAGAAGTGACTTCAACATGCAACATTGTCCAGCGATCGATTTGATTGTGTAGTGGTAAGTGGCTACTAGGATTTTAAAGATATACAACATCTTCCTTACATCTATTCTACATTGATTCAAATTAGAAGGGATCCAGTGTGAAAATTGTGAAACGTGATCTACCAACTCTTATGGGTAATTGGAATCACCTTTAGGTTGTGGATTGGGAACACTTCACGGTGGAAGTGTGGTGATAGGGCAAGTTGTCGCTTGCATAGAGCGTTGTGGCTTCCATTAAGTTGTGGCTGATAAACTAACAGGGAAGTGACACATCCTTTCCGAAAGCAGCTGGTAAACAGAGTGTTGGCACACTCATCAGGTTATGGCATGATCTATAGGGCGTTAGGGATGTTATCACTCCAAGAAACTCTCCTAGGTTGCAGCTCGGAGATGCCTAGTAAAATATAATCTTCAATATTGTTCTCAGAACTATTAGAATGGATGATGGTTTGGATCAAGTTAGATAACCATTTCAGTTCTCTTTTCACACAATGCATGCATGAACACTCTCACCAATACAAGGCTTTCTACCACTAATGCTCAATAAGTTATAAATTCAATGGATAGATGGAGAATACTAACTATAGCAGCAGATTGCATACATAAACATACATCAATGGCTAGCTATAGGCAACAAAGAAGCTTGCAGATCTAATATATCAAAGTAGAGATAAGATGATAGTTATCTGGCCTTAGACATAAAGAAAACATGAACAAATTGTTCAAGTGAAATCATAGAACAACAAAGAGAATGGACATTGAACATATAATGGCAAAAGAAGCTTATATTGCATAGAATGAAGATGAGAAGCTTGAATGAACAGAGGAGCAATAATCTCCAAAGGTTGAACCTCTATTAAATTTAGTTCTCTACCTTTTATAGGCTTTTTACAATGCTCCTAAGCTCTCTAGAAGGCTCGGAGTCTTAATCTATTCGATCTACATTGTTAACTGCTTTGATTCTCTGAAGGAAAGCGTGGCTCAGCTGTTTATTCTTCTAATAGAAGACTAACCATATTTAGATATTTTGGGTAGCTTATTGTGATGTTTGGGAGATCTCTTGTGCCAGAGGTGCCCCATAATGTTTTTTAGGATGATCGTTGTGCTGTCTGTGCAGTTGATGCTCCCTGATCTTGTTTGATTTGGTTATGTGGTGCGTTGTGGCTCCATGACCACTTTGTCATGGATTCGACCCTTGCTTTGTGGTGAAATGGCTCTTCAGGCCTAAGAAATCTCTTTAAAATGTGGATAGTGACAGCTTTCTGTTATGAACAGATAGCACAACAATTATGAGAATTCTCACCCCTTACTATTCATTCCAGACTTCAAAAGTCCTAAAATATGATTTAATTATCCATTGGATCTGGCCTTGTTGCCATTGCAAGTCGCATTTAGCATGTTCCTATGTGTTTCGTTTATACAACAAAAACACTGAAAAATGCATGAAAAATTCTTTGGGTGGACTTCAAATTTCATATATTCCACTTCCCGGATCCTCTCGAGTCCGGGCTTCATTGCTATCAGTGCTGCCAAGCTTCCTTTGTATTTCGTTATATAATGAAAATACATGAAAAATGTTTTAAAAAACACTTTGGCGCGGACCTAAAAATTTATCAAATATCGCACATAATTACATCGTGTCCGACCCATCAGGTCGCAAACATGCTCGTGCCTAGGCCCTGCCCCATGGTATATCGCCGATGCGATATAGCGATGTGATCTTATCACAATCATTAATCGTTCAATGCTTGGGCCTTTTATATATATCATATGCCTCCTGCCAATGCGACCCGCCAATCCAATCAATGGCGATCACTGATCGACGGTGTCATGTGCCTGCCTGTAAATTGTCCCCTCTGCTTGGCCGATTGCAATTAGCTACCTAGATCTAGGCCATTGATCGACCTGATTTAAGGTTGTTGTTCCTTCTCTGTTTAAGCCTGCATTTGTGGGTTTTTCATTGATTTCTAAGCATTTTAGACTCCCGATAATGTTTTTAAACCCTTCCAGGGGCTTTCCTCCACTGCTTTTTTCGATCGATGGATGATCTTTGAGCACTTTTGAGGACTTAGGGAGTGCTTTGGAGCATATTTGGATCCAATTTTGGGCCTTTTGTCAATGAGGCTAACATTGGCTCCTTCTGGGGATGAAATCCTCCCTATGAGGTTTCAAGGATCTCAGATTAATGCCTTTCCTATAAAACAAAAATTAAATCTTCCTTCTCGTGTTCCGTTCGGAATGGAGTCTTTTTAGCCTAAAATAAAAACTGAAATAAAAACATATTTACAATACCAAGGCTTTTAAGGCCTTAAATGAAATAGAGTTTCAAGAATCACCCATTTACTGGGCTGCCAAAAGTATCTTCTTCTTCTAGACTGTGCAGGATGAATGTATTATTCTGTTGAGCTTGAGCGATGACAAAAGGACTGGTCCATAAGGAGTCAAACTTGCCATGATTTCCTCTCTTTTCCCTAAATGCATCCCATTTAAGCACCCAATCACCAACTTGGAAATTGTCCACTTTTGCCTTCCTATCGAAGGTTTCTTTGATTGCCTTCTGATGAGCCTTTGCCTTCTCAACCAGCTGCTCTTTGATCTGATGTAGTTCGACCAAGCTATTCATTCTTCTTACCATGTAATTTTCTTCATATTTTTCTTCTTACTAGAACTTGGCCATAGGGAGAATGAGCTAGATGGGGAAAACAACATCAGCACCATAAACTAGTTTGAATGGAGAATTCCCTATGGAATTTTTTATGGTAACTCTGTCAGCCCATAGTGCAAATTTCAACTTGGAATCCCAACTCTTTTTATTGTCCTCTAACAGCTTTTTGATTACCCTTACTAGACTTTTGTTAGATGATTCTGCTAGGCCATTGCCTTGAGGATAATATGAGGTAGAATGCACCACTTGAATTCCCATGGATTCAATCATGTCCACCACTTCTTTTGCTTTGAAAGCTGCTGCATTATCAGTGACTAGTTTGGTTAGGCAACCAAATCTAGTGAAAATATTTTCATTCAAGAATTTTATGACAACCTGATGATTGGCATTCTTAGTGGGTATAGCCTCAATCCACTTCGTGAAATAATCAGTGGCTACTAAAATCCATTTGTGTTGGCCACTGGAATGTGGGTTGATTTCACTTATAAAGTCTAAACCCCACTACTGGAAGGGACCATTAACATGTACTGGCTTCAGCGGCAGAGATTTTAGCTACTCTCTTCCTGCAAACGTTTGACACTTGTCACAAGGTTTTGCAAAAGAACACACATCAGAGAATAGAGTAGGCCAATAATATCCAACCCTCAAGATTTTGTGAGCTGTGGTTTTCCAATAATGATGCCCCCCACAGATGCTAGAATGGAACTAGTGTATGACCTCCACAGATTATTCTTTATCTAGACACCTCAAGAGGATTCCTGATGGATCTTTCCAATAAAGTAGATTCTTATTAATGCAGAATTTTACTGATCTTATTTTAATGGCACGAGCTTGACTTGAGCTAAGCCTTGGAGGGACTTCTATCTTTTGCAAAAAATGAACTATATTGTAATACCATTCACATGTGGCCAAATTTTTGGCCAAAGACTAATTCTGCCCTTACCCTTCTGCTGCTCCCTCTGCCTGCTCATAATCTAAATTTAGACTCATGGAATTTATGTCTAACAAGCTACAATTCTCTTTAGCCATAAGCTTAGCCAAGCCCTGCCCTTTGACAAGCTTAGTAGGCTTCACCTCTATGTCAAATTCTATGAATTTTACAATCCATTTTTCCCTCTTTCCATCGATATCTAGCTGAGTTAAGATATCTTTGACTGAGGTTGAAGGTACATATGCAATTACTTTGGAATGTAGAATATAAATTCTGAATGCTTTCAAATATTTGATGAGAGCATAAGCTTGTTTTTCAATAAGTTCATACCTTAATTCAACATCCCTTAGAGTTTGGCTGAAAAAGGACACAGGGTGCTCTATGCCTTCATCATTTTCCTGCAATAAAACTGCTGCAAGCGTATCATAAGAGGCAAAAGAGAAGATGCAAAACCCCTTAGTGTAATTTGGGTTGATTAGAGTAGGAGCTTCCATGATAGCTTGCTTGATGGCTTCAAAAGAGCTTCTTGAAGCAGCTGTCCATTTTATTTATGATCCTTTATTCAACATGAAAGTGATATTCTTTACTAGCTCTGCAAAGTTTGGAATGAACCTCCTTACAAAGTTAATCTTACCCAAGAAGGATTGGATGTCCTTTTTTAGACCTTGGGATGGATAATGTCTGAATGGCCTGGACCCTTGATGGATCAATCTTCACACCTTCAGCAGAAACAATATGTCCCAGAATTTTGCCTTCTTCTAGAGAAAACTGTGACTTCTTTGGCTTCACTTAGATTCCAAACTGTCTGCACTTTAGGAATACCTTCTTTAAATGTTGTAAATGGTCTTTGTGGCTGCTGGAAAAGACTGTTATGTCATCAAGATAAATAAGGACAAACTTTTCCTTTCTCCCACAAAGGCTATGTCCATGGCCCTCTACAAAGTAGCCCCAACATTCATCAGTCCGAAAGGCATCTTTGAATACATGAAAGTGCCCCAAGGAGTAGTGAAGGCAGTCTTTTTCTGATCCTCGGGGTGTACAACAATCTGATTGCAACCTGAAAATCCATCTAAGAAAGACACGACTCTAGCCCCTGAAACTCTTTGCAGTAAGTGTTCCATCTTAGGCAGGGGTTAGTTATACTTTTTAGAGCACTTATTCAGATTTCTAAAGTCAACACAAAGTCTGATTTCTCCATTTTTCTTTCTTACTACCACAAGGTTAGTTATCCATTTTGAATACCTTAGGGGAACTATAATTTTGGCATCCAACATCTTCTTGATCTCTTTCTCAATCAAAGGAAATAAGAGATGGCTGGTATTCTTTTCCAGTGGGATCTTATGCTAAATGAATTCTGCATCATAGATTTTAAGATTGTTGTATTCCTAGGAAAAAATGTCAGCAAATTGCTTCATGAGGGTGCAATACTTGGAATTCTGGGCAGAGAACAAATGCGTGGAAAGATTGATGAATTCTTGATAGGCTGGGCTGCCTATATTATGTTTATGGACAACAAACTCATTCTTTGTTTTGGCTGGCTTATAGGGTACGTCGTTATGATCGAAGAGCCTCTCTAGAGGCACCAATCCTTTTGGTATGTGATTGCTGGGCAGCTGGACAATGCTTCTTTGGCCGATTTTTCTTTTCAACTTGGATTGGCTGTATTCTTCCATGATTTATTTTTCCTGATCGATGCGCATTTCAGAAAATTCCCAAATGACTTGCAAAAACCTGTTAATTTCCTCATCGTCTTCAAAAACCCTCCAATATTTTACATTTTCAGGCAGAGATGGTCTGCATTTTACCTGAACTTCATATGTCAATTTGGGAGGCAAAGGAGGAATAAGCATGCTAGCAGAGATAGCGAGGGAGTCGGCCAGCTAGTTCTTCATTCTTGGAATATAAGAAATGCTAAAATCATTAAAAGAATCCTTGATCCTCCATACCTCATCTCTGTATGCCTTCAATCTTGGATGCTTAGCTTGGAAAGTTTTATTTACCTGCTGAATAATGATGTCGACATCTCCAAACACTTTCAGGCCTTTGATAAGCATTTCTTTAGCAGCACTCAAGCTCAGAATCAAAGCTTTGTATTCTGCGATGTTGTTTGTGACCTGAAAGGTCAATTTGAAAGATAAATGAATATATTCCTTTGTTGGGGACACAAGGACTACGCCTACCCCTGCAGCTTCTTTAGAGCAAGCCCCATCAAAAAACAATTCCCAAATCTGTGGGTTTTCTTCCTCTGCAATCTGGAAAACTGGTTTCTTGAGCTGCGTGGAGGCCAACTGAGATTCTTCAAGATGAAGAATTCATGCTCCAAAATCAGTGTCAACAGCGTAAATGGGATGATTAGTGGGATTCTTCTCATCACTGATGATATAGGCCAATTGTGCCTCTTTGTATAATCTCTTTCTCTCACCTCCAAAAACTGGGATAGTAGCATAAGACAGATCATTTTGTAACGATCACACAGTATCTTGATCCAACCTCTAGAAAGTAACATGCCAAACTTCGGGGGTACATATGCTACCAAAATATCCATCATCATGCTTTTCATGGGCAGCTGAGGCAAAGTGATCGCTAGGTCCTTGATTAATCCTATACATTTCACTTTTCTAGAGTCAAAAGAGAATAGGTCATGATAAGGCCTTGTGATGTCAAGACCCAACTCATCCATGACAGCCTTGGGCATTAGATTATGGTTGGCTCCAGTGTCCAGAAGGTAGTTGTGAAGGATTTTATCATGAATAGTCAGAGAGACATAGAATGATGAGGAGCTGCCTTCACAATTTTCAATCATTGGGCTAAGAATAACAATTATTGTAGATTCAAACAGTCAGTGGAGGCTTGGATGGCTTTAGGCTCAAGGTGTTAGGATATTCCAACACGTAGGAATAGTTAAGTATAACTTGGTCTAGTATAGAGTTAGGTAAAGTGTGTTTCTTTACTATATACATTTGTAACTTACAATCCGACGGTCACGGTATGTAGTGATTCGACGGTTCATTCTCTCCTCGGTATTACCGACACTTGATCCGTGGCTTGACACCCGATTGGTCCATGAATTCTATTTAAAGCGCATGGAGGGTCATTTGTAGGTTCACCGTGCATGAGAGAAGCTTATGTAATTTTCATTCTTTTATTAATAAATTGCCTGTAGTAGCCACGTTGGCGCAGGCCGTGGACTGTTTCCCTCTCTGAGGGTTTTAACCACATCAAAATACTGGTGTATTGATCTGTGATCTGTTTGTGAGCGGTGTCCTTTTGGTGTTCTGTCTAAGGAACTTACCCTGTAAATTCCTACAGTTTTTGGGGCTTAAAGCCTGAATTTTGGATAATGTAATGTAAAGACGCCGCGAAGTACGGGCGCGGAGCACAAGAGTCTAGGGTTGTCTGTCCTAAAATAATGTTATTTAATGTAAAGTGTATCGGCCTACCCATGGTCCGTGGACCATGGGATTGTATAAATAGAGCGAGGCTCTATGTGTAAAGTTAGTTTAATGTAAAGTGTATCAGCCTATCCATGGTCTGCGGACCATGGGATTGTATAAATAGAGCGAGGCTCTATGTGTAAAGTTAGTTTTAGTTTTTGACAAGTAATAGATAGATGCAACAGCATGGTTAGAAGATAGAAGTGTATCTGAAGGGTATTGGGTCTGTTACACAGTATTTTGTCACCGTCCCTGTTACCCCTTCTCTCGTACATTGGAGGACCTATTCCGGGACCTATCAGAAGTGACATGACTTGAAAACACCTGCTTTGTATCCCTTAAAATATGTACTCTATATGCCCTGAAGACACCTTCTGCAAAATGCCCAAAAATATAGCCCTTTCTCCATTGGTGCTGTTCCACAGTGTATTGCTCGCGCCAATGGGGTAAATACTCCAAGGAGGGCGCGCCAGCTGGCGCTCTGTCTCAAAGTTGCACTAGCGCCAACTCAGTTGGGTAAAGTTTTTAACCATCAAACTTCCGAAGGTTCCTTCCACCTTATCCATTAACTATTTCCAGTTTGGATTGATTCGGTTGGGCTTCGTATCTCCCAAGGAGGGAAGTAGTTCTCCATCTCTCATGGAAGCTTCCTTATGATAAGGACAATCCCATGAATCAAGTGGATGGTCTTATCTACCCCTCCCATCTCTATATAAGCTTGTTCTTTCCCATTTGACAAGCTAGTTGGTAATTCTTGGTTAATAATTCTACTTTTCAAGCTCCCAAAGTCTGAGGATTGCTAAGCTCATCTTGCAAGAGGTCTTGTGTATCCCTATGAGGCTAAATCTTTAAGGAGGAGATCCATGTCCAAGTGATCAAGGAGAAAGAGGCTTGTTCCCATCCCTTGTAAGCTTTACAAGGCATGTGTTGCTGATTCACCCATCCAAAGGAGGATTTGACGTCAGAACTTGGTTGTATTCTCTTTTGTTTTATCAATAATAATAGACGACTATCATTATGGTTCCACTCATGTTTCTTTATAATGATGTTTGAGTTGTATCCTTTCTGACTGATACATATTTGCATTTCCTGGATTTTATGCTTGTATTTGTCTTGTTCTTTGCATGTGCAGGTGTCTATTCACGGAGATCATGAGGATTGTGACCAGCTGAAGCGAAAGAACGGAAGCAATGACCCTTCTACGAATATAAGCATTGGATTCGAGGTAGGCTCTCATCATTGGCCTTTACTTTGCAATTAGGAACTTGCGTGTTAGCGTTGTTTGATTGTTGCTAGACCTCAGTTAGGCTAGTGGGATCACCTTTGTCCGCAGAGGGGATATACCTATACAACAATTTGGCGACTCCTCCTGCTGAACTCGCTTCTTTAAGCGGAGCTCTTGACTCATATGACTATTCCCCTTGGCTTGGAGAATGCGCCTCGTCGGATCCATTAAAGGAAATATTTCCTTCCGACGAAGCCATCATGGAGACCATGTCTCTCGAGGAACTTCCGTGGTTCAATCTTCATCACCGTTCCTCGTTTCTCCCTACCCTTCGGGTAATGTTGGCTTGTCTCGAGCAGTTTGCTCCATGTCTCCCTTCACAACCTCTTCAGACGCCTATTCAGGTCTATCAAGTATCGTCTGAAGGAAATTTGGGGAACATTACGCAAACCCAACCTATCGACATCTCTGTCAAACCAGGGATTTTCGAAAACATCTATATAGGAGTCACTTGCATTCCTGAGGAAACTCAAATCTATATAGCTCTTTTTCGTGAGTTTGGTGACATCTTTGCATGGTCTTATGAAGAGATGCCCGGCATTGATCCAAACATCGTAGTGCATGAGATACCTACGTATCTAGGTGCTAAACCTGTTCGTCAGCGTTTACGCCCCGTGCACCCCCATAAGGCCGTAACTATCAAAGTGAAAGTTGAAAAACTTCTTAAAGCTGGTTTTATTTACCCTATCCCACTCACAGATTGGGTCTCTAACATTGTCCCTATCGATAAAAAGCAGGGGACTATTCGCGTCTGTGTCGATTATCGTGATATTAACCGAGCCTGCCCGAAAGATAACTACCCCACACCTTTCATTGACCAGCTTATTGATGAGTGTGCTGGGAGTGAGATATATTCCTTTATGGATGGCTTTTCTGGCTACAACTAGATTAATATCGCGCCCGCTGATCAACACAAGACGACCTTTATCTGTCCATGGGGGACTTTCGCTTATAAAAAGCTCCCTTTCGGTCTCAAGAATGCCGGTGCCACTTTTCAACGTGCAATGTCTTACGTCTTTCATGATATCCGACACATCGTACAGCCTTATCTGGATGACCTTCCCGCTCATTCGGCTAAGTGCCAAGACCACCCGTCACATCTCCGCTGTCGACACTACAACATCCGACTTAATCCGCACAAATGTGTCTTCTGCGTGGAATCTGGTCGACTCCTCGGGTTTATCATCTCCCGAGAGGGCATCCGCTTGGATCCCCTTAAAGTCGAAGCCATTTTGAATCTTCCTCCCCCTGCTTCTTTGCGGGAACTGCAAAGTTTGCAGGGTAAAGCAAATTTCTTACGACGATTTATCCCGAATTATGCCGAAGTGGCAAAAGGTTTCACGCGGTTACTTAAGCGTGACACCCCGTTTCGATGGGATGCCATAGCTGAGGAGTCTTTTGCACATCTTAAAACTCTTCTGGTTTCCGCCCCTTTGTTGCGGCCTCCAGATTATCATCGCGATTACACGTTATATTTGGCCGCTGCTGATACCACCATCGGTATGGTTCTGGTTCAGGATGACGACGATGGTATTGAACACGTTATCTACTACCTTAGCCGCAACTTGTTAGATACGGAAACTCGATATGCTTATGTCGAGAAGTTGACCCTCGCTGCTGTTTGCGCTGTTCAACGCTTCCGTCATTACATCTTGTTGCATACAACGACAGTGATCTCCGATTGCAACCCTATGACCTACATTCTGTCACGCCAATTGCTGGGGGGCAAATACTCGAAGTGGATAGTCATCCTCCAAGAGTTTGAGTTGGAATTTACTGCTGCCAAGTCTAAGAAATCACTCATCTTCGCTGAGCTGTTGTGTTCTCTGCCATCCACTGCTGCCTCCTCTCAGTTAGAGGATTCCATTCCAGACGAAACTCTCTTCCTCATTAGCACCCTCGATCCCTGGTATGGGGATATTATTGTCTACTTGCAGACGTCTTCCTTCCGTCCCGAGACTTCTAAGGAGGCTCGTCAACGGATCCGACATCAAGCCCAACCATATCGCATCGTTGGGGACACCCTGTACCGTCTCGGTGTTCATTCTGTTCTTCGCCGATGTTTAATTTTCGAAGAAGCAGAGAGAGTTTTAAATGACTGCCACTCAGGTGCATGTGGCGGTCATATGTCTAGATATGCCACCACACAGAAAATCCTTCGTGCTGGCTATTTCTGGCCCTCCATTTTCAAAGATTGCATTCTTGCTATCCGTTCATGTCATGAATGCCAGATTTACCAACGGAAGATGCGTGCACCCCCTGCTCCACTGCACCCCGTTGTAACCGTCGACCCTTTTGCCAAATGGGGCATCGATTATGTGACCTGTAACCCTCGCTCGGCCGGGGGGCATGGGTACATCATCGTTGCTGTTGATTATTTCACGAAATGGGCCGAGGCGATGCCTACATTGTCAGAAGACGGTCACACCGCGGCGCAGTTTTTGTTCAACCATGTTATTTCGCGGTTCGGAGTACCCCAAGCCATCGTCACTGATCACGGAAAAGATTTTCGTAATCACATGATGACCGAGCTAACAACCCAATTGTGCCTTAGGCATGATAGTTCGACCCCGTACTATCCTCAGGCAAACGGTCAAGTGGAAGCCATGAACAAGGTTTTGGTCACGATGCTTCAAAGAACTGTTGGCATGCATAAGTCCAATTGGCATTTGATGTTGTTCTCTGCTTTGTGGGCCTACCGTACCTCCGTGAAGGACGCCACCGGTTTTACTCCTTTTTAGTTAGTTTACAGACTGGAAGCGACCCTTCCTATTGAGTGTGAGATTCCTTCATTAAAGATAGCTGTCGAGTTGCTCCCTGATACTACTCCAGTAGAAGAGCGTTTTCTTTACTTAGAACGGCTGGATGAGACTCGTCGTCTAGCCTCCTTAGCTATTGAAACTCAAAAGAAGCAAGTGAAAACTCACTTCGACAATACTGTTAAACCCCGCTCTTTCATTGAGGGAGACCTAGTACTGCTCTATGATCAAGCTAACGATAAGCTAGGGGCAGGAAAACTCGAGCCCATGTGGCACGGGCCCTACATTGTGAAAAGAGTTTTGCAAAAAGGTGCCTATGAGCTTATTGATTATGAAGGCAATCCCCTGGATAGGCCCCGAAATGGGCTTTATCTCAAAAAATATTATGCATGAGTCCAGGCACTCTCTTTTTGTACATACGTATGCTTTTAGCAGTGTGTTGTGTGTGCATGTTTTTATATTTTGGTATGTCAGTGTGATTGCCGCTTATTGTGTCTTTTGCTTCTTGAACAGATGTCTGGATCGCCTTACGTTGGTTTCGCTGATGGTGCTTCCTGCAGTACACGTAGCTTGTCATCTGTGGCATGGGTGATCTACGATCCTCATTGTGAGTTGGTAGACATTCAAGGGGTTTGTCTAGGTTGTACAACGAACAATGTTGCTGAATATAATGCTGTGATTGAATTGTTAGCTGAGGCGATTAACCTCGGCATTCGCACATCGGTTGTGAACTTGGACTCTCAATTTGTAGTCCACCAACTCAACGGATGTTATTCCGTCAGAGATCATCGGATTTTAAGGTTGTATTTACGTGTTAAGTTATTAGAAAGGGATTTTGATTTCATTACTTATCAACATATTCCAAGACGACTTAATACGTTAACCGATGCATTAGCTAATTATGTGTTGGACAGGCATTTGCATAATATGTGAATCAACGTAATACAAGAAGCATAAAGCACAATAAGACCATAAAACATGTATATATATATGCGTGTCCAGAATGTTTGCATCCCGTGCATCATCAAAAATAGTACATGTCTGTCTAAATACATCCGGAGACAACATGTCTCTAAAAAAATATGCATGAAAAGAAAAGCCTAGAGATCTAGTCTCGGTGGTGCTCATGGTAGCATGTCACCGCTCGCACTAGACGCCTCAGGAGTCGGTGGATGCGAGTTGGCACCCCTACTATGTGCCTCTGGTAAGCTAGCGGGACATCCGCTAGCCGAGCGTAATCTGTGATCCCTCGAGTGATAGCCTCGAGGTTCTGGATAAGCTCCCCTCTATCACCGCCCTCCTCCTGAGGATCTGCTCCTGCTGCTGCTGCTACTGGATGTCTCCTCGCAATGAGAGGCAGGCCAGCTGGACGCTCTAGGCCAACATCTGCATGTGCATATAAAATTCATTAGGACAAGCATGTACTAATAAAAAAAAAAAAACCATAAAAATACAAAATAAAAAATGAGGACGTACCAATCTCCTCATCCCAATCCTCTCCATCCGGAAGGGGAAGGTCAGGGTCTCTAGTGTAGTCTGTCCCCGCATACAGCCAGTCTTCCACCATGATCAGTTGGCGGCGAAGCCACCTGAAGAACTCCAGTCTGAAGGCCGTCTGCTGGCCGCCACCACCCCTCGGCATCAGTGCCGCCCATCGAGCCATCCTCAGCTCTCGAGGTGCTGGGTCTGCCACAAAGGCCCCTTGGCCCTGGAAGTTTGGCACACGTTCCAAGAAGAACGTCACCAAGATGAAACGATACCCGAACTACTGCAGCTTGCCCCGCTTGGCCTTTGTTAGCTGCCTCTTCATATTGGTCGTCACAGCTGACGCCCAATTGAAGACTGTCGGGCTAAGACACTCCATCGCTAATAGAAGATGGTTCTTCGTGGCTTCGTGGGGCGCTTGTGCCCCCGCAGCTCGTGTGAGAGTGAATAGTAATGCCCGCAGTGTCAAGTCCTGAACGGTGGGGATATCCACCTTCGAACTGCCCTGCCCATATTTTGCCTTCGGGCAAATTCGGGCCTTCACCTCATCCATCTTCTCTCCAGATGGCCTGCTCCCAGTGAATCGAGTCACCGGCCCTCGTCGTGACAGTCCAATCAAGAAGTAGACATCCGATACGTCCAAATCCAGTACCTGATCCCCTATCCAGAACTCCTGTTCCTCCACGTCCCACAAATCGATCAAGTACTGCAGGAGCTCTGGCTGAGCTCGTAAATAAGATAACATGAAGTATTTTTTGAGCCCACATGCTCTGAGAGCTTCCATGCAATCTTCGTGAGCTAGGGCCAAAGTGTCCACTTGGTCATGTTCCCGTTCTTTCCATACAATCACCATTTTTGCGGATTGCCTTGCAAAAACAAGTCAAAATGATGCATTAGAACCTCATGAAGCTCGAAATTGCAGAAAAATGGGTTCTAGATTTGTTAAAACTGGCCTAAAAATGTGCGCGCCCATTGGCTCGACTATTTCTAAAACAGTCGCGCCCATGGGCGCGCGCCCTATGGGAAACTTGCCCCATTGGCGCGGGTCCGTGCCCTAAACCCGCGCCAATGGGCGCAACCCCCAAATTTCAAATTCCCCCCATAGGAAATGAAAATGCAGGTAAAAACAAAATCTAAACGGATGGAAATGAAGCTAAGGACAAGATCGCTTACCTGGCACTGACAGCGCTCGAAATGGTCCACTGGATTGGCCGCAATCGTCAACTGAAGGTCGCACTCCAAAAAAGCCCTAATCGCGCTCTCCAAAGGTAAAAAGTGAAAAGTAATTTTTATTTTACTATTTTCACCTTTTTATAGCTTTTCGACCCTAATTAAGCTTTAAAAAGTCATTTTATGAATATTTTTATGGATATTTGTGTCGAAAATGGGTTTTACGCTGGTTTTTTGTGCAGCGACAGGTGTTTATGGAATTTTCATGGCGAAACGAGTTGTATTTTATACTTTTTCGGACTCGGTAAATACACGAAAAAGTCACTTTGGAGTCATCTTTTGCTCTTTTCTGACTCTCTAAACGTGAAAAGAATGCCGAGTTGGTCCTCTTGACTCGTTAAACGGACATGAGAGGCAGTCGTCTTTAAACCCTTTTCCGACCGTTTAAAAAACGAAAAGATCGTCGGACCATTGTCGTTTCCGGTTCGTTAACGGTCACGAAGCGACGTAGTTTTGATCACTTTTTTACTTTTTCAGATCAAAGTCACTACTTATGAAAAATACTCCTCGGTCGTAATGACCGGGCGGTTCTTTCGAGCATGGTTTTATACTTTTTCGGGCTCGAGAGACACAACTTTACGAAAAAGGACACCCCTGGAGTTTCCTTTTCGCTGTCTTTTCAAACTCTCTGAACATCAAAAGACGCCAAGTTTTTCCTTTGTCAGGCTCGTTAAAATTTTATGACATCGGATTCCATCGTGATGACGCCTCTCAAGCATATGCTATCCCCGTCAAGCTTGCCATCCAAAAATAACCGGGGTATTCGCCAGAAATGGCGGGGGAATAAAGGAACCGTAATCATCGTCGTGTTGGCAGTATGTCGCTCTTGAACATGGCACTTGTCTGCATTCATGTCTGGGTGGGGACATCTCATCTTGTTTCATACTTGCCTCCGTGGGTTTGGGTTATCCTGTTTGATCATTCATATGCTCATTGTCTTGTCACCATGACCCCTGATCATGATGTCAAATACTGCCAAGTCCACTGTCATGCCGTCGATATGTTCAAGAGAAGTTGGCCTCTGCAGAATACTCAACCTCCCTCTGATGCTTCACACAAAACATTTTATCCTTCTTCGTCTCGTGTCGACGATGTGGGAAGCATTATGGCCCACCTTCGATCAAGGTCACTTCCTGTCGACTTCAGCTCGTTATCCAGGAAATTGACTTAGAGGCTCCCTTCAGGTACCTTGGAGCCTGCATGCCTCAATGGCAAGTTCTTCGTGTTCGATGCGAGGTTTTCCTTATTGGCCTCCGATCGAATGATTCTACGGGTGTTTGACACCGGCTCATTGATTCGCACGCCGTGGATTGTACCTATAATACCTTGAGGACCATTGTCATTATTGGTGGTACCTCTCGCGTTTGTTAACAGTTTTCATCATTGACTGGTAATCAGACGATGTTCTCGCATGTTCGACTTTGACTCCTGTATTCGCATGCTTGAACTTGTACTTTGTTCGGGTCGAGTTGGAGCACAAGACCCTGGATTTTGTATATTGGGATCCAGGCTGCATTTTGTGGATTATTATAATCACTACATGACTCATTCACTGGATGACTGCGACCATGCCTGAGTCTATTCTTTGATCCTCATCGGATGGCTGCGTCCATACCTGGGATCCAGATTTTTATGTACTCTGTTATGGATGGCTGCGCCCATACCATGTACATCATGTATTTGAGATATCAGTTGTATTCCGTGCAGGTTCTCCGGCGGCCGTGTTTTCAGTCGACCATGTTCTTGTAAAGCACTTCACCCCTCTCTCTCTCGGGCTTCATGCTTTAGGGGGCATCTTTTACACAATATTTTGTCACCGTCTCTGTTACCCCTTCTCCCGTACATTGGAGGACCTATTCCGGGACCTATGAGAAGTGACATGACTTGAAAACACCTGCTCTGTATCCCTTAAAGTATGTACTCTATATGCCCTGAAGACACCTTCTGCAAAATGCCCAAAAATATAGCCCTTTCTCCATTGGCGCTGTTCCACAGTGTATTGCTCGTGCCAATGGGGTAAATACTCCAAGGAGGGCGCGCCAGCTGGCGCTCTGTCTCAGAGTCGCACTAGTGCCAACTCAGTTGGGTAAAGTTTTTAACCATCAAACTTCCGAAGGTTCCTTCCACCTTATCCATTAACTATTTCCAGTTTGGATTGATTCAGTTGGGCTTCGTATCTCCTAAGGAGGGAAGTAGTTCTCCACCTCTCAGGGAAGCTTCTTTATGATAAGGACAATCCCATGAATCAAGTGGATGGTCTTATCTACCCCTACCAACTCTATATAAGCTTGTTCTTTCCCATTTGACAAGCTAGTTGGTAATTCTTGGTTAATAATTCTACTTTTCAAGCTCCCAAAGTCTGAGGATTGCTAAGCTGATCTTGCAAGAGGTCTTGTGTATCCCTATAAGGCTAAATCTTTAAGGAGGAGATCCATGTCCAAGTGATCAAGGAGAAAGAGGCTTGTTCCCATCCCCTGTAAGCTTTACAAGGCATGTGTCGCTGATTCACCCAGCCAAAGGAGGATTTGACGTCAGAACTTGGTTGTATTCTCTTTTGTTTTATCAATAATAATAGACGACTATCATTATGGTTCCACTCATGTGTCTTTATAATGATGTTTGAGTTGTATCCTTTCTGACTGATACATAGTTGCATTTCCCGGATTTTATGCTTGTATTTGTCTTGTTCTTGCTATGTGCAGTGTCTATTCACGGAGATCGTGAGGATTGTTGACCAGCTGAAGCGAAAAGAACGGAAGCAACGACCCTTCTACGAATATAAGCGTTGGATTCGAGGTAGGCTCTCATCATTGGCCTTTTACTTTTGCAATAGGAACTGCGTGTTAGTGTTGTTTGATTGTTGCTAGACCTCAGTTAGGCTAGTGGGATCGCCTTTGTCCGCAGAGGGGATTTACCTATACAACAGGGTCGTAGTAGTAGGTAGAGGCTCTGCAGCTGAGTGTGCAGAGGCCTAGTAGAGTCCGCAGCTGAGTGCGCGGACCCCTGCATTTGAGTGCACAGGGCGGAGTCGCGTCTGTAACCGAACTTGTGCATTCATAAAGATAAGATTGATTCAGAATATTGTGTGTCTATTTGCATATCTGTATTTCTATGTTCTAGTTATCTTTATGCATTTATATTGTTTTCGAGTATGTGCGCTAATCTGAAAGTTGAATAAGTAATAAGAGTATTGGGCCCGCACAAACTAAGTTGAGAACTAATATAATAACACAGTAAGGATCGAATCAGAATAATACTGTATTCACAAAGGTGTGCCCATGTTGCAAAGAATAGAAAGTTGCGCGGAGCAACACAACGCGCAGATTAGGATCGCGAATCTCCAGAACCCTCATCAAGACATCCCTAGGGTGCGGAAACTTGGTTCCAGCACCCTCCCATACTACTTCGGGTCAGACAGTCCATGCTCCGCGGATTGTTGCTAAAAGGGCCAGTAGTACCGGGATTTGCTTGGCTAAACTCGCTGCTGGACCTGGGTCAGGCCCCACATAGCCAACAGTTCCAGTCCTTAGTACTGAGCATGATGATTTATGCAGAGGATGCGTACTAGGGAGGTACGTTAAAACAACTTTTTCCAGAAGCAACAATAGAACAAAATGTGTATTGGGATTGGTACACTCAGATATTTGTGGTCCAATGTCCACAAGAGCTCTTACTGGTGGCGAATACTTTGTCACCTTTATTAATGATCACTCTAGAAAAACTTGGATCTATTTCTTAAAGACCAAGGATGAGGTCTTTGATCAATTCAGAGAGTTTAAGACTCTCGTTGAAAACATGATAAGGAAAAAGATAAAGGTATTGCGTTTAGATAATGGTGGAGAATATACTGACAAAGGCTTTGCAAATTTCTGCACAAAGGAGGGCATCAAAAGAGAATGGACAACTCCATATAAAATAGAGCAGAATAGAGTAGTAGAGCGGAAAATAGAACTATTGTTGGGGCAGCAAAAGCTATGTTGTATGATTAGGACTTGCTTAGATTCTTATGGGCAGAGGCTTGCAACATAGTAGTATATATCCAGAATAGAACTCTTCACAGAGCATTGGGGAAGAGAATGCTCGAAGGTGTCTTCACATGGAAGAAGCCAGAAGTAAGTCATCTCAGGATATTTGGAAGCGTGGCATATTGACGCATTCTAGACGAAAAGCGCAGTAAATTGGATCAAACTGTAGCAAAAGGGGTACCGCGTAGGATATAGCGAGACCTCAAAGGCATACATAATCTACATTCCTAGCAGCAAGAAGACTGTAGCGAGATGGGATGCGAAGTTCATGGAGGATAGAGCTTTCAGGGAATATCGAGAGATGCCAGTAGAAGGTCAGTGAGTAGATGTTCCATTAGTCCAGCAGTAGCAGGGGCAGCAAGTAGGATAGGCAGGAGGACAGACACCTGGATATAGTATAGTGACCAGTATTAGCATTTCCTTGGAAGAAGGAAATCCAGATAGTTCTCAGGAGATGGAATGATAGGACCAAGAGGAGGAGTTGATTGAGCCTCCCACCACCAGTGGTAGAACTAGCAAGGAAGTACGACAGACGCTGAGGGATGCAGAGGAGTTTGTTGGAGCTCCTAGAACCAAGAAGAGGCAGCGTAGACAGCCTAACAGATACCAGTCCTTGGTAGCACAGGTTGAAGAACCCTCTAGCTTTCAGGAAGCCCTTCAACACCAAGTTTGGGAGGATGCCATGGTAAAAGAGTATAGTTCTATCATGACGAATGATGTCTGGGAAGTAGTATCTAGACCAGAGGATAGATTAGTTGTAGGATCAAGGTAGATCTACAAGATCAAGTATGCTGCAGATGGCATTATAAGGAAGTACAAGGCTAGGTTCGTGGCAAAAGGGTACGAATAGAAAGAAAGAATAGACTACAAAGAGACCTTCGCCCTAGTAGCCCGATATACCTCTATTAGATCCGTTATATCCCTAGTAGCTCAAATGGGATTGGAGATTCACCAGATGGATGTCAAGACAACATTTCTAAACAGGGTGATAGAAGAATAGGTGTATATAGAACAACCCGAAGGCTTCAAAACACATGAAAAGAGAACTCATGTGTGTAGATTAAAGAAAGCCTTGTATGGGCTCAAGTAGGCACCCAGAGCATGGTATGGTCGGATTGATAGTTACTTGCAGCAGTTGGGATTTGTCAAGAGTGATGTTGTTCCCAATCTCTACTATTTAATGGGAGAAAATGAGCCACTTATTCTGGTATTATATGCGGATGACTTGTTTTTAACAGGGTCATCTAGGCTCATACAAGACTGTAAGAAGAATCTTGAAGCAGAATTCGACATGAAGGATATGGGGTTCATGCATTATTTTCTAGGGTTGGAAGCTTGGCAAAATAATGGGGAGATATTCCTTGGGCAAGGAAGATATGCAACAAAAATCCTGAAGAGATTTGGAATGCAGGATTGTCGACTCATGGCTAATCCTATGATCACCAACTGGAAGAAAATAGATGCATCAGGAGACAAGGAGGTGGACCCCACCTTGTACAAACAACTCACTGGGTCACTCATGTATCTCGTCAACATTAGGCCTTTGCCTCGCTGTCAACACCCTTAGTCAGTTCATGGTGGAACTGAAAAGGGTGCATTGGGCAGTAGCTAGGCACATTCTGAGGTATGTGCATGGAACAGTCGGATATGGGTTGAGATGCTCCTGAGGGGATGATGTCAGATTGAATGGATTCACAGATGCATCTCGGGCAGGTAGTTCAGTGGACTGGAAAAGTACCTCTAGGTACTACTTCAATGTTGAATTAGGAATGATCTCTCGGTGAAGCAGGAAGCAGAAGTTGGTAGCTCTGAGCTCAGTAGAAGCTGAATATATGGCAGCCAACACAGCGCCGTGCGAAGCTATATAGTTTAGAAATCTACTCGTGAGTTTGTTCAGAAAAAGGATGGAAGCGACCAGGATTTACTGCGATAATCAGAGTTGTATTAAACTCTCTGAGAATCCAATATTTCATGATCGGTTGAAACACATTGATACCAGATGTCACTTTATCAGAGACTGTGTTCAGCGTGGGGCAGTACAATTGTAGTATGTCCCCACAGGAGATCAGGGAGCAGACGTACTCACAAAGGCTCTAGGAAGATCTAAGTTCATTCAATTCAGAGAGCAGATGGGTAGGGTAGAGAATCCATTTCAATCGCAGAAACAGGTAATTTCTCAGTCACAATGGTAGGGAACGAGAGAGAGTTGCAGTGTTGGTAGTGGCAGGGTCAACAGTAGTATAGATGCAACATTTGTGCGGTATTTGGTGGGTAGTGATGTCAGACATCAACAACGCAGAGGGAGATGTTACAGAACAGGGTGATGCTTCGGCAGGTCACATTGCTAGAGCACATTCCTCTCTAAGAGGGAGTGTTTATTTCTGGTAGCATCAGATGTGCTCTAAGTCTCAAATTTTGCAGGGGGGTTTAGACATATGTTTTCCACAATACCCATAAATCGTTTTGGGAAATTCCACCTGGAGACAGTTTTACTAAAATAATTAATTATTTTTAATGGGACCCTAAGTCTAAACTTAGGAAATTAAAATAAGTAATGGGTATTAATCTAAATTGTGGGTGTAACTTCTAGAAGAAGACGAAGATCGAGTCCAAATGGTCTGAGCCATTGATTAGAATCTAATCCGTTGGTTCTCAACTGGAAGATTATAAGAAGGACATCGAGGGGCATTTGGAATATACACTAGAGGCAGATACTCAGTTACCCGAGTAAGATCGATTTTCTCACTGGTCGAAGTTAGGCAAGAGAAAATCAAATATGAGGGAGAGTTGCAGGTGAGAAGGAGAGAGAGAGGGTATCAATATCAGTCTGAAGGTCAGGAGCAGAAGACGCAGAGTAGAGGGAGGACAACGCAGAGGAGGGACAGCGCAGAGACAATGTGACGCTGGGACTGCGTAGTTCTCGCGCAGAGGTTGATGCAGTGAGATGCAGAGGAGGCAACAGGTCCTCTCCTGGATCAAAAACTCATCGAGAAGTTTATGTAAAATTTCTCACAGAGAATCTTCTTCTACTTAGCTGGTTGTATCTTGTACTTGAGATTTTTTTGCTGAAGAATAATAAAGAAATCCTCATCTGTTGCACTGCGTTTCCCACATTGGGTTTTTTCGGGGACAATTGTCCAAAAATAACTGTCATCGTGGTTATACTTGTGCTAGTATTTTTCTTTGCATTCACTTTCCGAAGTATTTTAATTGTGAAGGCTGTAGTAGAATTTATTTCGATATTTGCTGTAGAAACACTATGAATAACTTATTTCTGAGTTAATAAGTAGAAGAAATAATATTAATCATTGTAGTTGGATTTCTATTTAGAAATTCTCACAAATTATTGGACATTGGATAAACCAACGCTCCTTGTGTGTTTCGCGACATGGACTAACTGCCTCTCTTGGATCCTTATCTTTGGCGATGCGATCGTTGACTAACACCTGCGGGTTTTGGTCTAATGGCAATCGTGATTCCCGATAGGAAGATGTGCCGATCCAAACATCTACTTCATAGGGGGTCCAAGGTATGAATTTAATTTTGGTTTTATATGCTAATGGTCTACTCTTGACAAGTAATGAGCCTCTGATGATCAAAGTAAGAGGGAGTTGGCTTCTAAAGCTTGAAATAATGAATCATGGCATGATGAATCTCTTTCTGAAGTTTGGAAAATAAAATCTATATTGTGAAGAGCTATTGAAGAGTTGTTGAAAAGTGGAAATGCAAATCCTTGGGCACTCCGATTGAATTTCAAGAAGTTATGAAGAGATATTATTGAACCTGCCTTGGAGACCGACAATCGATTGAAGCATTGATGTTCCATGTGAACACCCATCCTTATATATATGTCTTGCATAGATCAACTTGAGTGAATTCATGATTGAGTCTCTTCATACACATTGAGATGTCGCCGAGCACACTTTGAGATATTTTCATGGGATGATCGATTTTTGGTCTGAGACATTCTTCCTATGATATGTGACTGCATATATATATTAATTGTGTTTGGATCGTTATTGATGAGATGAGTAGTCTGTAGCTTTAAGCATGGCCGAGGTGAGACGGGTCGAAGAAGCTCTTTGAGAAGGTTCTAGATATGACAAGGATACATTGCGATAATATTAAGTGGGATCCAATTGGCAGAGGAACCTGTATATCGCTGAGACTGAGATCTGTTCATATATTGAGACAACGCTGCTGTACGAGACAAGCTTAGACTTGTGGTTGTTGCCTTTGTGAGAGGGAGGATGAATAAGGTATCCTTTTGTGATATATATTTTTGTTCTAATATAATATTTGATTTGATGTCCTACATGAACAAGAGACTGCTGCTATTTGCGACATGATATGAGCACGATGATATGTTTATGATCTATAGAGGTTAAGACTGATTGAGAACACTGAGCCAACTCTTCCCCCCTGTTTGAGCTCCTAGGGTGAATAATTGAGATAGAGGGCTCCTAGGGTTGAGGGAACTCTGAACAATAGCCGTTCTTGATCCTTACTCTTGCAGTAGGTCGGGTATCTCCGCTATTGTCACCCATAGGGTGTGTGTGATCCTTGTCCGTTTCGACAAGTTGGGTATCTCGCCCTATCTTGGTCTATGTAGAGTATACCCCAGTTGGCATCATACCCACAAGTTGGGCTTATTGGGATTGTCCCTCCTCGTCTAGGCAACGGGTTGAGGAGGCTTGGGGGTGTGTGATCCTTACCTTTGGTAAGTCGGGTATCTCACCCAAGCTCAGACTATGATGCAGGTGTTCTACCACATGACTATTGAGTGTCTTTGTTGGGAAGATCAGTGGGCAATAGGATGAGTTGAGATGTGCTCCACTATATCACCTGTTGCTTGATATGGGGGGTTGAGATGTGCTCCACTATATCACCTATTGCTCGATATGGGGTTGAATATGTTTTTCTCCCCCATGAGATTTCGGGTTGAGATGTGCTCTCCGATGTGATTTTGGGTTGATATGTGCTCCCTTATGCGGTTCCGGGTTGAGACTAAGCTCCCTGATATGGTTTTAGGTTGAGATGTGCTCCCTGATGTTGTTCCGAATTGAGCTAGGCTCTTTGATGTTGATGTGGGTCATATATTTGGCTCCCCATTGATATTTCCCGGGTGGTAGCATTGGGCTTCTTGCTGGTAGTGATTTCGGGTGGTAGTAGTGGCTCCCCGATGAATAAAGGGTGGTAGCTTAATCTCCCCTCTGATATCAAATTATCCTTTTAGATTCAAGAATGTTCAACATAAGAGCAATGACAATCAAGAGATAAGCTTGAATAATCAAAGATGAACCAAGATGATCAGTGTCGACATTTGATGTTGAGATACTTGAGATAAGATTTATTTGATACTTGTGATGATTACATGATGCAGTTGGAATTTCTCCCTAGCTGAGAGGGAGCATTAATTTGGAAGCTCGGTGACAAATTCCAACCATGGGATGAGATTCTTCTTTTCGAGAGGACCAATTAGACTGTTGAAGCGCTCAATTTGGACAAGGGAAAGTGTATTTTTGAATTATAAGCCCACATGTGCATATTTGATTAGGTTGGCCTTAAAGAAAATTGGACACCCTTGGAAGGCTATAAATACAAGTGACCTCAACCTCATTTGGACAATCATCCTGGGTCATTCTTCTATTTTTCTCTTTATTGTTTTTGGCTCGCATAGGTCTAAGGTAGGTCCGTGGAGGAATAGGCTCACACGAAGGTGAAATTACAGTGTCCGCAGCTCACATCTCTGTTTTTAGGGTTTTGGGTCTCAACTGCAGACATGTCATGGAGAAATTTCAATTGCAATCATAGGCATGTCATGGAGAAATTTCGACTGAAGACTTTTAGCCTCATGCATGACACATCTTCCCTACGACTGGAACCTAAAGGTTGAATTTTTCAGTGGATCGAAGTTTTTGCTCATTGACCATAGAGTTCAACATTTGACTACAGACAATGACAATTGACTATAGGTTCCTGAATTGAATAAGGGTTTTTGGATTATTAGCATGGTTGGGTTCATCTAATAGATATTGTGTAGTTGATTTTGCTGGATCGTTGTTTGGATGAAGATATGGATCATTGTACTCTCTTTTGTTGAATCATTCAATGACAATCTAATAAGAAGAAGAATTTGATATGGTTTTCCCCGTAGTGGGTTTTGCCTTGGTCTCCAACAAGTGTCTCTATATGTGAATGCTTTTCTTCTATTGTTCTTTTATATTCCGTTGCATTGATGATGATATTTTTCTTTCTACACAGTTGCATATGTTGTTGAATAATGATATAAATTTGAATAATGTTATGATGTTACGGGGTGAATTTACTGTGTAAATGAAGAAATGCAATTATCAAAGCAAAGAAAAACTAACAAGGGCAAAGCCCACAAGGGAAAAGCCCAAAATTCTTTCCTTATGAGAGAGAGATTTTGCCCATCAAAAGTACATCAAAGTGCTCCAACAAATCCAAATCAGTCTTCAATGAGCAACACCATTCAAAGATTAACTTGAATGTCATTGTACTGAACTCCTCAACAAGGCCGAAATTAGGGCTTGTGATCACTGTTATAGGAGGCCAAAAATAGCACTACAGTCACGATAGAAATGTCAACAAACTGTCCAAAAACTCGACCCAAAAATTATAGCCAAAACCCTCGGTCAACTTCAGGTCAACATCACACCAAAAGAGTGAAGTTAGAATCAGCGAAATTGAAAGTTCTTCTGAAGTCTTCAGCCTCCAAAATGAATAGAACAAAAGTGAATTTGATGCCAAAATCACCCAAGTCAAATGTAGTCAACGAGCCTTGAAAGAGATAGACAACGTAGCCAAAAAAATCCCTTTTTCTGATCTTCGCATGTGTGGATAAGCTCTGAAGTGGTAGACTGAACTTGTGTTGTTGTGATGATCAATTGAGAGCCAACGGGCACTTATATATATGAGTCATGTGAGGGCTAATTAGCCCTAATGGAGTTGACATGTAGGTCTCTTGAAGCTAACTTGTAGGAGACAACAAATTAATTTCTTCTTCATGATTTTGCAATGAAAAATGCTGACCATAGCTACATTATTCTTCAACAGTAATACCCCATCAACCCATTCATGCAACAACACTTTTCCTCAACATTGCATTTTACTACAAATGCAACTTTGATTTTGATGGTGAGGTGATGGAAAGGCTCCATGCTTATCTTCATAGGATGGTACTTGATCTCGAGATTCGTAGTACAATCAATTGCAAGATAGAGAGATATCGAGATGGTACTAGACTATTTTACTTTGATGATGTTAGTCATGAAAGGATCACTTTGGTTCCACATAAGTGACAATTCATTAGAATTTAGAACTTCAAATTTTTTAAATTCAATTATGTTTTGTTTGAAAGTTTAATTATGTTTTCTTTATTTTTTATTTTCCATTGTAATGAAATGTAATTTAGTTCTCTTTTTTTCTTATTTTTTGGAGATGTTTGGTAGTGATACTATGGTTTAAGGGCACCAAATTTACAGAAATTGGCCATCAGAATCCTCAAACCTATAGCACTTCGGGATGTGAGCGGAGTTCGAGTGTATTTGCAAAAATACACTCATAAACACAAGTTATAATTTTGAACTTCAGTAGAGCAATTACATTAATTGTAATTTATCACCCTCAAGAGTGAAGACATTCAATTTTTTATGACCCTCTTACAAGTTGGAGTTCTCATGTCTCAATGACTTGGTTTATGTCCATTACAATCTTCAACTATGGATAAAGAAAATGGAGAGAATGCTGGATGTGGATGCCATTTACTTAGACAATATTTATTTATTGTCTAAGTGGACTGTGGAGTCTAAGGTTCCTATCATGGAGGAGTCACTTGCATGGTTAGAGGAGGAACAAGTACAACAACAAGAGGAGCAAGTGCAGGAGGAGGAGAAGGAACATGAGGAGGAGGAGGAGGAGGAGGAGGAGGAACAGGAGGGGGAGGAGGAGGAGAAGAATGTGCTAGCATGAGAACCACTTTCTACAAATATTGAGCATAGTTCTACACCCATCAAACATCATTTGACATTTGGTGTAGGGCCAGGGCCTTCTGCTATTAGGAGTAGGCTTGGCAAACATCCCATGGAGCCCTTCCAACCGATCCTGCGCTGCGCTGAGGTCCGCAGCGCACTGTTTTGCAGTTTGCTGGATCTGCTACATTCCTGCTTCTGAATCATCCGCGTCTGACTCGTGTCTCTTCTTTGGTATTGGCTTCTGGTGCTTGTGTTTATAGTCTCGCGCCCTTGTCGGGCTCCTTGGGCCACCAAGACTATGCTTTGGCTGGTTAGTCAGAGAGTTAGCCCACCCGCATAGGGTTTCAAGCGGCTGCCGTTGACTTTGCCTGGGAAGGGTTCTCCATTGAGTTTGACTAGCTGGACTGCGCCTCCGTCAGTGACCTCTTTTACCACATATGGTCCTAGCCAGTGCATTCTGAATTTTCCTGGAAATTTTTTAAACTTGCTATCATACAGTAGCACTAAGTCGTTTACCTTGAAGGTGCGCAACTTGATATGGCGGTCGTGCCAGGCTTTTTCACGCTGTTTTTGTACCTGCTGGTGAAATTCGGCCAGAAATAGTTCTTCCTCGAGCTCCTCTAATTGCACGAGCCTTTCTTCTAGAGCTTTGTGGTCCGTCATGCCTGTGAGTGCTGCTATTTGCAGACTAGGGATGATTTATTCCATCGGCATGACAACTTCCGTACCATAGACCAACTAGAAGGGTGTTTGTCCTGTCAATTTCTTGCATGTTGTCCTTTACGCCCATAACACCACAGGTACACGCAGGTCCTAGTCATTTCGCTGCGCGTTACATACTTTGGTCAACACAGTTTCCAGTATTTTATTGAATGCTTCTACTGTTCCATTGGCCTGTGGATGGTACAGTGTACTTTTCTGGTGATAAACTTGGAACTCTTCCGTGAGCGTGTTGATGGTTTCATTCAAGAAATGTGTGCCACAATCGCTCATTAAGATTTTCGGACAACCAAATCGCGTCAACATGTTTTCGAACAAAAACTTTGTAGTTGTAGCAGTTATGCATTCCTTGACCGGTTGTGCTTCCGCCCATCGTGTCAGGTACTCTATTGCGGTGATGATGTAGTGTGCACCCGTCTTCCCCTGAGGTTTGATTGGGCCCATAAAGTCGATTGCCCATTTCTCAAATGGCTGCAGTGTCATTTGTGGATTTAATGGCATCTCGTCGCTTCGTGATGATTTCCTCGTCCTTTGACATATATTGCAAGCTTTACAGTGTGCTTTCGAATCTTGGTGCAGGGTCGGCCACCATAACCCTACGCGGAGATTCTTCTGTGTGGTCGTGCGTCCTGCATAGTGTCCTCTTGCAGCGCCCCCATGTGCTTCCGCGAGCATCTGACCTCGTTCAAATTCGAGTACGTATCTTCGTAATATCTCATCTTTGCCCATCTTGTAGAGGTGCCCTGTGATGATAGAAAAGTCCGCCGCGTGCACCACCAATTCCTTCTTCTGCTGGATTGAGTACTCCTTTGGCGCAGTCCCTGTGGTTAGAAAATGGATTATATCTTTGAAGTGGTCGTCCGCGACACGAATTGCGAAGAGCTGTGCGTTAGGTAGTCCTTCCTCCAAATTTGTTCGTTCCTCGCCCGTCTCAATTCGTGACAAGTGATTTGGTCCTGCGTTTAAGCATCCCGGCTTGACTATGACCTCAAAATCATACTCTTGAAATAGTAAAAGCCATCTGCATATGCGCCCCCCCAACACAGGCTTGTTCACCAAGTATTTTAACGCGAAATGATCGGTATACATCTTGAAGTGTCCGCCAAGCAAATAGTGTCGGTATTTTTGGAGCATGTAGACCATTGCCAGCCCTTCGCGCTCAGTAGTAGAGTAGTTCTTTTCGGCTTTGGAGAGTCTTTGACTTGCGAAAGTGATCAGGTGATCCATGCCCTCCGCGCCTTCTTGCGTGAGTACAGCTCCCAGCGCAATACACGACGCATCAACATGTACATGAAATTCCACGTCCCATTTTGGGAAGACTAGGATGGGAGCGGATGCCAGTTACTCCTTGAGGACATCCAAACTTTTCATGCAATCATCATTCCAATAATATGTAGCATCCTTCTTCAACAGTTGTTCCAGCGGCGCTGTTATTTGGGCATAACTTTTGATGAACTTCCTATAGTATCCAGTGTGCCCCAGAGTAGCGCGCAGTTTTTTAACACCTCGCGGTGCTTCCAAATTCAGAATAACAACAATCTTTGTAGGGTCCATCATCAGACCTTCTTTGCAGACCACATGTCCCAGCAGGTTCCCAAAGGGAACGAGGAAGGTGCACTTCTTAAGGTTCAGTGTGATTTTGTGTTGGCGGCAAGTATCCAACATCAAACGTAAGCTCGCTACATGGTGTTTAACTAATCCAAAGACAGTCCAATCATCCAGATAGACCTCCAAGAACTTGTGGATGTATTCTTTGAACTCAGCCACCACGATGCGCGAAAATATAGCTGGCGCATTCTTTAGTCCAAAGGGCATAACGGTGTACTGAAAGCAGCCTCATTCTGTTGTGAAGGTCATTTTGCTCCTATCTTCCGGCGCGATCTTGATCTGATGGTACCCTGAGAAGCCATCTGTGAATGAGTAAGCTTCTTGACCGCCAACATTCTCCAATACTTCGTTAGTGAATGGTGTCCGAAATGGATCATATACACAGGCGTCGTTAAGCTTCCTGAGGTCCACGCATATTCTTATTTCACCCTTCTGTTTTTTCTCCTGTACTACCATAAGACTCACCTAGTTGGATTCTTCCACTGGTTCAATAATTCCTGCTGCGAGCATTTTGTCTAATTTGTCGCGGACCTTTTCTTTGTACTTTGGGTTCAAGCGGTATGGTCACTACTTAACTAGCTTCGCGTCGGATTTCAGGGAGATCTTCATCATCCCTAAATCGCCCACGATCCCTTTAAGTCCGTAATTTTTGTTGGGAACAAGTCTTGGTATTCACGGAGTAACTCAGTGACTTTATCGATCGTGGTATCATCCCAATAGTCCTCAAGCGTTGCGCACTTTGGCTCTGCCTCCGTTCCAATGTTGACCTGTTTTGTCTTTAGCGACGCGGTGATGTCGGGGTCTTCAAGTGATGGTCCACGAAACTCGTGAGAGCCTTCCGTTTATGAAATTTTAATGTTTCGTGGGTCCTCATCATCCTCATCAACATTTATGTTATAACACTCCAATGCGCTGCTTAACTGTGTCGCCTAGTCTGGCTGAAGTACTCCCATTGGCTCCTGTGGTATTTTGAAGATAGCGGCTTTTATTGCTTGTAGCGCATCCTCAACAGTATCCGACCATTGATCTTCGAATGTGAATGTTAGCAAAGATCCCTCGCGCAAGACATCCCATTTGCCTGTACCATGGCGTAGTTCCGTCTCAGTATACCAATTCATGGGTATGGTAGAATAAATGCACCCATTCAGATTGTGGCTCTTCCCTGTAGACCTTGGTCCATTTCGCAAGGTGTGTGCTTGGATCATCTCGTCCGTCATATTTGTCTACTAGCCGTAATTGTGGTTTTCCGAAACACAGGCGCATCATCCTTCTGCATCCGTGCCAGTCTTCAAAAGTTCCTTGATGCGTACCCCACCATCGTGCGGGTGTTGCACGCATTGCCCACTTTAGCGCATCAAACCGCTGTTATTTTGGTACTGTACCTTTGAATTTGCTTAGAAATTCATCCATCGCTGACAATCCATCATATGTCAGCAGTTCCCTTGCCGCTGTTGTTACGCAACGCAATGACTAGGTCATCATGTTGCAGTTTAGGGTTGTTACTTCGTGCAGCTGATTTTGCCATTGCTCTATCTCTTCATCTGAATACGAAGTGCAGGAGCTTTCGCGCTCCCACGAAATCCTTCCATCTGTAGTCGGATTCACCTAATCCTCTCCTTGCGCAGTTATCTTGTAAATACAGTCGAGATCGTCATCATTATCATCGTCGCGCACTGGTTCAGTGTATCACGCTCCTTCCGCTGGGTCCAATGGTACTACTATGCATAGTGACTTTTCTCGAAGATCATTTTGTACTTTTTAAGATTTATGACTCCGTTCATATCGATCGCCCAGTCTATTCCCAGTAGCGCGTGATAGGGATTGCTATCATCGACAATCTTTATCACTTCAAAATCCACCTGCGCGCTCGTGCCTTCAATATCGATTGTCACCCCTTGCAATCTTCCCATGGGCAAAATCTTCTGTTGGTTCGCCATTCGTAACTGAATAGGGGACCATTGTAGTGTGCGTTTGCCCATGCGTTCCCAGGTCTGCTTTGGTAGTACATTCATGTCCGAACCCAGATCTAGAATTACCTGATCCATTTGCCAATCTGCGCAGTCAACCTCATCTTCCTTCCTGTGCGCAATGCATGCTTCCCAAGTTTTCGGACCACGCGCGGTTCTCCTAACCCCGCGCACCTAGTGATAAGTACCTGTAGCCTTTTGACTGCCTTGTTATCGCACAGCAGTTTCATGCATGTCTCTAGAAAGGTAGTGAACATTGAAGGATCCATCCCTGGTTCTGGTTGATCCTTACTATCTGAAGTGGAGGCCTCTGTGAAGTTCTTCTTAGCTTCCATGAATGTCTCCTACACACGTTCTAAGTCAAACTCAAGTTCCTTTGTCGGAGCCTTGCGAACCCACGTACTTTCTTCTGGCTGTTTCCCCTTATCATCTCTCGTGGTCATACCGCTTCTGAGCATCATGTTTACATTCGGGTCTTCTTCGCGTGGCTCAGACCTCATCATTTGTAGATTCTGAGTTAGAGGGGGTTGGAGTACCCCTTTTTCGCGCATCTTTGCTATCAACGAAGGGCAATCTTCCACCTCATGATCAAACTGATTACACTACCAACATGATACCCTAGTTGGGTTCATACAATCGCGGGCATAATGCCCTGGCCCTCCGCAAATGTAACAGATTATATGTCCGCGACCCCTCGGTCCCATTCCACCTCGACCCCGACCATGCCCCTGAAACCCAGTGCACGCCATCCCTGCAATTGGGTCGAGGGTTTGCATTTCGGCCTGCACCCTGTAGGCAGGAGTCCGATCCATCATTAGTTCATAGCTTCGACAAGTGCGTTCGTCATGGCCTACGGACCTGCAGAAATTACAAAACAACTGCTGGGATGTCTGCGTATAATTCTGCAACAGATGACAATTATCCATGGTATTTTTTCCTCCTATCTGGCAGAGCGCGCACCATAATGCAGACGCCGCGCTCGGCCCCACCTGTGCCTCTGGTCTTAATGGCATTGGCCCTCCTCCTGCCAAGTAGTTCGCGAACACTGGACAGTGATCTTTGTTGTGGCCCTGGCCTTTGCATTTTATGCACCATACTTCTTCGCACGCCTCTGGCCGAGGTGCCCTATCCTGTTTCAAATTCTGCATTTCCAGACATAGATTCTGTAGCTGTGCGTGGATCTATTGGACTCCCAATTCAGGGTCTTGTATAGGGGTCTTATGCAACCTCATTGCCATCTCCAATGCTTCGGCCTGGGTGGAAAGTCTTTGCTGTGACAACGCTGTCCTTAAGTGTGGCATAAGTGAGGCCACAAACCATGCACGATGCTGTGCATCTGTTAACGTCATATTGGCTTTGCGGATCGTACTCTTTAGCCTTTGGTCTAGATCCCAGGGGGTCTCGCCTGGAAGCATTGCGATTTCTTTAAACCCGATGATTGATTGCGTCTCTGATTTTGGCCTGCTAAATTCCCTATTCAACGCATTCTTGATCTCTGCAATTCCTGCGTTCGGGTGGTCATTAGAATGCTTGATATACCATGTTAATGCGCAATCCTGCAGTGCGCTCACCAGCGTAGCCTTTTTGATATTATCATCCGCGACGCTCTGTGCTTCCCATATTTCTCTTACTACAAACCAGAATTGGTTCGGATCTTCATTCCCTACTCCTTTGAATACTGGTAGTTTGATCACGCTTGCCATATTGAATTGTGGAGGTGGCGGATGTGGAGTGGGTGGAGATGGAGGTGAGGGGGGTGAAGCGGGTGGCGGTGTGGGTGGAGGTGGTAAACGCAGAATTCGCTGCCTTATCAAATAGACCGCGCTTCTCGGAGAAACCTTCGCGAGCTCGTCCTCGCTCTCCCGCGAGGGTGAAATTAAGGGACTGTTTTTTAATTCTTCACTACTTCCGCTTTTGTAGATCTTTCCGCTCCGCGTAGTCCCAAACATTAATTTATTCGCATAACCCTCTTTTCACATAACAACATCTTAATCCAAGTGTTCAAAGATTTAATATAGTTACCTCGCGGTCCCTTGAGAAAACTTCGCTCTGCCTCGCTGTAGCTGACGGTCGTGTCTACCACGAGCTCAATGATAAATCCTCCCATTATTCGGTCGAGCCAGTGGTCCACAACTCGCGCTATCTTATCTTCTAAGGCTTCTAGTCTGCGCACTAGTTCCAGAGTCCACACTATTGGTTTGTCGAGCCTACACCTTCCTTGGCTGTCTGCCAGCTTCGCGATCCACTCATACAACTCTAATAGAAAAGATGCAAAGAAAATCTCATGGATTTCATTGTACAAGTAGCGATCCAACCACTGTTCCTTAGATACTCGCGGATTTCTGTTTTCCTGCGCCGCGAACTCGCAAATCTTCTTGTCCAACCACTCTTCAATTTCTCTCTTTGTAGGGTTCCAGTGGCACGACATCAGACATCCTTTATGCAGATCCCGGTCCCGGCAATGAAACCATTTGTTGGCTTAGTGGGCCTTGATCTAGGTTCAGACGTGATTTAGCCAAGCAAATCTCGATACTACTGGCCCTTTCAGCAAAAGTTCATGGAGCGCAGATTGAGGTCTCACCCGAAGTAGTATTGGAGGGTGCTAGAACCAGGTTTTCGCACCCTTGGGATGTCTGATGGACCTCTGGAGGTTCGCGGTCTGAGCGATTGATGCGCGCACTTGTGATCCCTTCGCAACCTGTGGTGCGGCTTCCGCGTAGCCCTACTTGGGGCACGACCCGTACAATACCCGAGATCCTTGCTAATTAATCGGTTACTTAACTTGTGTGTGTAAGATTTATGGTTATTACAGCATAATCAACAATCATATCAGTGCGCGCAATACATAAGCGAATATAAACATAAAGCAGATAGTGCACAACAATTACACAAAATTAAGATAAACTTCTCTTTATTAGCTTTCTGTCCCAATTACATGACTCAACTCCGCCCTACGCACTTAGCTGCAGGGGTCCGTGCACTCAACTCCGCCCTACGCACTTAGCTGCAGGGGTCCGTGCACTCAACTGCAGACTCTACTTGGCCTTTGCGCACTCAGCTGCAGAGCCTCTTCCTACCACTACAACCCAAGACACTTAGAACTCTACTCTAAGCTCGAACCGTTCATTTTCTCTTCTCTCTTAATCGCTCTCTTTACAATGGGTAGGCCGACTTTACACTAATTTACAATACAATGTTTAGGGCGGACAAGCCTATGACTCAATTGTACACTTCGCGCTTCGCGCAGTTTTACAACATCTTTGACCAAAACTTGGGCTTTGAGCCACAAAACCTGCTATGGGGGGATTCCATGCCCAACACCTGATGATGATGAGATAAATTTATATATGTGATGTTATTTTGTATTGATTTTCGACTTTTGAGTTCTTGATTGGATAGTTACTAGAGTTCAGGATTCAGTTCCAACTTTGATGTCTCATTTTTATTTGGCATTCACTGCATCATATAGACCAATTCTTTCTCGATATTTATGTGCTAATGTGTTTATCTCAAGTTGTTGTTTCTTTATATGTTTAAAATTAAATGAAAATGAATATATTTTGTATTTTTTAATGTTTGTTGTGGTTTATTGATTTTTGTCAACTTTTTCGTCGATGTTTCCAAGTAGATGTCTTCTGGACCCTCATCAATTTTTTCCTAATGCCGATGTTTTCAACATTGGCCTAGATGGACTCAGGACTTCGCCAAGTTGGCCTTGACCTTGTTTAATGGATGTTGCCATGTTCGAGAGCCCATATGAGGATGGATGTCACTGAGATGACTTTGGAGGGCTAGACACCATTCCTTGATGCTAACACTTGCCATAGATGATACCATGTCATCCCTACATGCCCTAGGAGGGTGACATAAGCCTCTTTGTGGATGATGTCGTGGTGGAGGAGGTGCCTTTTGGAGTTGTGGCCATCTACTTTAATGATTTCTCAGAGCGAGAAGCATTCAATGGACCATTTCATCACTTGTTGATGGAGATTGATCATTCTTGGAGGACATTTTCATGCTGGAGTCTTATTTACGACACGTGTTGTAGAAATTTCACCGTAGATCACCTGATAATGCAATATACTAAAGCAAAATACTTGATCTACTTCTACTATCAAACTTTGCGGAAGTTTAATCAATTTGAGCAAGATCAATCGGAACACATATAACGGAGAAGAAGAAATCATACACATGAAGCACAGAAGAATACTCTGGGGAAAGCCTTAACTAAAAACTCCACTATCTGTATTATCATACAAGTGGAAATATCTCAGGATTACACAAAGCTTTAGCTCTCAAGCTATCCAACTCTTAGTACAATCCCTCATTGCTGCTCATAGACAAAATAGACAACACATATGCCTTCCTTCAGTCCTCCAAGCCTCCTATTTCCTTGCGCAGTTTCTCTTGGGTCCTCCATCTGGAGCTTGTGTGATTCTCACCTCACACACTGCTCTAACCTCTGAAATAACTGTGCAATCTAAAGGAGATAATTCCTTCTGCATGGATGAGTTTCCTTTATAGGAAAATTCCTCCAACTGATAGTACACTGTCCCTTCCTTTAATCTTAACTGGGTTTTTCTATGAATTGACATGCATGAGTTATTTATGAGAGAATATTCAGTTATCCGGAGAACACTAGTTGCATGCATGTATGCATTAACTGACTGAACTCACAATTAGTTCCTCCAACTGTTTGGAACTAATTTAACTAGACTCAACTCAGTTAACTGAGCTAACTAATTACAACTCAAATACAATTCATCCTTATCTCCTTAATTAAGGGATAGCTTCCTCAATCAAAGAGATAACTGTTGCATGTCTTCACATAGACTTCATGCTTTATTTTCTCCAACTAATTAACTCAAGATGAATTAATTAATTATTTTTCAAATAGCTAGTGAGACTAAATTCGAATATTAATTCTCAATTTTGATTCAAGGACAAATCAAAATTGGAATATATCCTTAAATTCTATTTATAGCATTTCTATTTTTTGCTATTTCCAACAGAGTTGGAGTATATCCTAAAATGCTATTTATAGAAATGCTATTTTTAGCATTTCTTGTTGCCATTTTCAACACGTGTGGGTTATTTCGGCATTCTTATTATGTTTTTGAGCTATGTTAAGGTTGGCTTGTGACCTTTGACCTAGTTGAACACTTAAAGCAAAATTTTTAGGGCCTTTCCTGTAAAATGATGGAAATTTTACTTGGTTACCCTCATATAAATATGGGAGATTCACTTTCCATTAATTATCATCATAATTCATTATACTTCTCCTTTAAAGTAGTGCACACTAGCTCTTGTCTTTCTTCTTGGATACAATGTGATCTTTGGTGGAGCGAATTGTCTTGGGAGGGAGATTTTTGCATGGAGAGACATTTGACATTGATTGAAGTGATTCTCATTGGAATTCTGTAAGTTTCATGTCATTTTCTTCCATTTTGCATGCTATAGTTATGAAATTATGGTTTCCATGTGTGCCATAGTGAAAAGTGCAAAATCTTGATTCTTTAGTATGTAAAATTTGTCTTGCAAGAATCCATCAAAGGAGCTTGGCTTATGCATCCTTTGACCTTAAAATCTCGCACATAGAGAAATCACTACGGTTTCTATGTGAGGAAATTCATTCCTCCACCCTCTTCATCAAAGGCCCTCTATCATTAGCATTGCGCTAATTGACTACATTGCCCAATTGGATATAGACACTTTTGTAGTAGGTGTTGATCATTTAAATTATATTTTCTTCTTTAATTTTATGGTAATTAGGGTTAGTGTTAGCTTAAAATTTGCAATTTATAGCAATTCTATGTCCATATGTTATTTCCTTATTGGAAGGGATTGCATATAATAAATAAAAAAATGAAAAATCTAGCATTACTTGCATATTTTAACCCTAAAACCAGGGCTGACATCTTGGCATGTTTTGCTGTTATATGCATTTTCAGCCATCTAAAACTATCATTTACTTAGCCCTAGTTTGCCTTTCTCATATACTGTTGTTTCTTTATTGATCTTATCTGTTATAAGCTATTTTTTGAGGTGTTATATGTCATCATGTGCCCTAAATTTGCATATGTTACAAACCCTAACTTATAACATCTTTATTCTAAATTGTAAAGGTCTTAGGGAAGTGTGTTTGAACTTTGGGCAATTCTTATCTCAGCCTTTGCCGATACCTTTCCTCCTATCATTAGACCTTGCATCACCATTGAGCCCTCTTTAATTGAAAACCTTTTTGGAGATTTTTTGTAGGGAAGTCTTGCTTTTGGGATTATTTTCACCACTTGGAGAGAAGCCACTGAGGTGACAGTTGTGGCTGATCTCTTGTTGCCATAAGGCCTAGGTTGCCTAGTGGGTCTTTGCACTAGACATGCCAGATTTTGTGGTAACAATATCTTCTCTTGATCACAAATTAAGCACGTACAACCAACTAAGACCCAAACAATTATGCCTTTAACAAAGAAGTGACCACATTTTGACTTAAATTGCTTCTCCTCATAGCCTTCCAAATGGGAGTCATGGCATTGTGCAACAATGAATCAAATAGAGGTAATGTTTGACTGGACTCATCTGTGTCTCCTCATGCAAAGATAAATCTCTCACATCCTCTGTTGGATTACATTAGTCCTCATCTATAGATGAATCAATCTGCCTTATTGTTCTCTTACTTCCACGCCTTACTATACTATAATGCAACAGTCCTAGGTGAGGAGTTTTCTTGATGGATGACTTCAGTGTTGAGCAGCTCCTTGAAAATGTCATATTTCTCCACGTGCACCGCTAATAGTTACAATGTACATCCATATTTATTATGTTACATTGGAACTTATGTGTTATGTCCCCTAACTACTGAAATTAGAAAATATAATTGAATTTTTGTTAACTGCACAATTTCTTATGATACCACACTGCAATGACAGTCTCGAACTTTTTGCTCCTTTGTCTTGCTTTTTCATTACCTCTATTTTGGAATGTAATCTTCCAAGAATTGATCTTGTGATTGACATGAAGTGCTTGTTTAGGTAGTACATGAAACCAAGGTTCAAATCATGGGGCTGATGTTTCAGAAATGTGGCATTGCTTTTAGGAACCTCTTTGGATGTGACAGCCTTATTCTTATGGAGCTATTCTCTTTCTCATGAATGCGTATTACTTATTCAGCTGGATTGGCTCTGACATGCTTTTTGAAGCAACCCAATCATTTTGAAATTTGTATCTGGCTACACTACCCATCTGACCAATTCAAGGAACTAATGTCTCTAGGAAATAAAATGTGCTAATAATTATATTGAAAACTATCAAATCTTTTAAGGCTGCCTGTTATTCCTTAAAACTGTCTTCAAATGGGTAAATTAGAAGTATATCATTATCAAACATTCTGTGAATGGAAGGATATCATATTTGATAACAGTCAATTCAAATATCAATTTAGAGACAAATCATATTATCAAGTGTGCTGCTTTAATTTTGAGAGAGGTCATGTCTTTGCTGAATACAAGGTTGGCTGTCAAAATTTTGGAATTTAGTCAAGGCCCGATGCTTTTATGTTTCCTTTCTGTAGTTTGGGTTATATGCTAGTGGGGACATGAAATGTTATATTTCTGCTTTTCTTTCATTATAGATGCATTTTAATTATTACCTTCAACTGGAGATAAAGTGGTAATGGGTATAGACTCTTGTATTCAGACATGCAGATGCCATGGAGCAGCTATAGACACAACAGCTGCTGTGAAACAAAGAGAGAAAAAATCTGTATGTCCAGTTACAGGCCAAGACCTTGATACTTTTGACTTGACTCAAAATGGCGTGAAGATTGGATTGGAAACAATTCTGCTTCTACCGTCATTTAAGAAGATTCCCAAACTTGAAACTGTCTTTACAACAGTAGTATTCAACATTATTGAGTGCATAAGATTGCCTTCTTTAAGTGAAGGTCTTTACTCTGACAAAATACCTTTTACCCCTTAAATTTTAAGTATGTTATAACTGTTTCAATTTTGTACTTATATGTTGTTGTCTCTTTAAGGCCTGTTCTTTGGGTCATCGTATGTTGTACTTGCTTCTTTGAACCATGAGATGGATGTCACAACTGAAGATGGAGATCAAACAGAGGCAAATCATCAGAGTAAGAAACTATTATATCAATGGTCACAAGTTCATATGGAGGATCTGAGAATGTGTCTAACATTACCAATTTATCCTTTGACAGTTTTTTCTGGCCTTTGTCAAGTTCTTAACTCGATTGACTGCGGTTTGATTTGTACATCAACCTGTGATATTGAATGTATGTGTGAAGTGACACTTCCATGCTTTTATCTACTTCAACCATCTGATAATGGACCAATGCTACTCCGAGTAATTTCTTGCACTTCCTCTTGTTTTTTGGTGGATGTGTATTTGTGAATGCTACTTAATTTGCACCTCTGGAGTCTAGATAGATTCGACCATTATTGTCTTGATAGTTCTTTGTGGTCTTTCTTAATCTGGTAAGTTTGATACATTCATATTGAAGAAAATCGCTGCTGCCGAAGAGTTTTTACCTGTGCCGGATGCATTTGAAGCAATGGATACTTCTGTATCAGAGGAATTGATAGCCTCCATCAACTCAAGCTTGGCAAAGGTCTTTCCTTTATAATGCCACATCTTTGCATTATTTCTGGACTTATAAGGACCTTCAGCAGAGATCATTAATGAACTTGATTTGAGATGTTTTATGCAGATGGGCTTTTGTGATTATAACCCTCTACACCATGAGCGGGGTTACCACACAAAATTGAACTGGCTTGTTAAGGAAAGCTTACAGTTCCGGTAAGTTCATTTGCAGGAACTTCATGTACAATATATTCATCTCTGATTGTACTTACAAGCATTATGTCAATTAAAAGGAAACCAAATATCTGATTGGTTGTCTTTCTATGCAGATCCATGCCAATGCCAATGCCAAAGTCAGTTGGTGAACTGAATTCAGAGATCTATAGCCATAAAGCTGAACAGGGGAGACCTCCAGAAGATAACGTTGTCACAGAAGTACATGACAGGATGAAAATGTCACCTAGCCAATTTGCAAAGAAGCAGATTCCTAGTATTCTTGAAAGAATGGATCCACTTAGAACTTTCAATAAGTTGAACACTAGCTTATCACCACCAAATTTTGAATCAGCAAATCAGCCAAAACATTATTCCCAAAATGCTGAAGCTCTTTCTGCATTCCAAACCTCAAAGAGTTTGACTGCTACAAAGAAGCCTCTGGTTCCTTTTCCGCAATCTCAACTTCCTAGCCCAAGCTCAAGTCCAAGACTCAAGCCCAACTTTCGCAGAATCAAGAGAACTAAAAACTGAGTCATTGGCCCATTGCATCGTTAATTAGTTCCGAAAATTGGCTTCCTTTTAAATTCTGCAGTGGCAACTAGTTGTGCATATCAAATGTATAATAGTCAGAACCTAGTGTGTGCACAAAGAAAATTTACTTTGCTGAAAGAATTTAAATAACATTCAAATATTTTACTGCTGCCAGGTGCCACCTAAGGTCTTAAACAATGAGGAATATTTTAGATCCCATTCTATTGAACCCTAATCAGATAATAGAAGGGGAGGCCAATGCTGATGTGTTTGACAAAATCAAACCTTGTCACTTTCTGGATTCCTTATATAGTCTCAACAAATATAGTATATATTATTTAGAACTATATTCATAAAACATCACATTCAGATTTTGTCACAAAGGGAAAGGGAAATATAGCAGTGACGTAGAATTGTTCCATTCCCATCAGCCTGTCTAAACATTGGGGATGGATTGCTAACATTTTGAAGAATCTTATCAAAGCCAAGAAATAAGTAGTTACTCTAATTTCTACTGTAACCGTTTTCCTATCAAGAATTTTCTGCAACTGCTGAACATTTACTGCAAAATTCACGTTGACAAGCAACATCCACTCTTTATAGCATTCATTTTAATGAGATCCATTGTAGCATTTTCGTCACTGTTGAGCAAAATATATATTATGAAGTATTGTCATATAGATTAGGGCCCTAGGGCCTACATGGAATGGTTGGTTTCCCATAACCAGACAGCATTTGTTAGAACTCAGAAGTAGAAAAATATTAATAGCATTACAAGAGTGGTGAAGGCCTTGCCTTCTTGTAATAAAAGAAGGGAACCGGTTATGTTATTAAAACTGCACATGCAGAAGGTTTATGACAGTGTTGAAAGGGATTTGTTTTAGGCGTGCTGGTAAAGAAAGGGGGCAAATGACGTAACCTTTTGTTGCTCCCAGCTTTATTTCAAACAATACATATATCCATTCGTGCCAATAAAGTGCTAACCTCACTGTTTCAAATAACGGTAGGTTTGAGACAAGGATGCCCTCTCTCTTGTCCTTTTATTTAAGTGTTGATTGGACTATCAGGTCATTTTATTTGGTTAACCAATATTTTGGGTCTTCACTGTATACAATTTGTAATAGTTCGTCAATTTCCAACTACCAGTTTGCTGATGGTACAATTCTTATGGGCAATGAAATCATTGAAGGATTCCAAACTTGGAACCAAACCTTTATGGTAGAGGACTGTGTTAACTTCCCAAAAAGTTAACTTTTGACAAATCAAATATTCTATTACTCCACGTCCAAGGAAAGAGTGTTGGGAATTGTAACCAAGCCGGGGGTGCGATTTCAGGTTAATGTGAAACTCTTGAAATACTTAGAAATCACCTTGATAGCAAGACCCGTCAAGGTGAGTGACTAGCTTCCTTTCTTATATAAAAGTTGAAGGAAATAATAAGCTCAGCCTTCTAGAAAGTGCACATATCAAGGAAGCTAAAATGCTTAATTATGCTCTCTCAAACAGTCCTAATTATTTGTGACAGATTATTCATTCTCTGAAAATGTTCGACAAAAGGTTGATACGTCTTCTTTCTAATTATTGTTGGTCATTAAAGTTAGGCCAGTAAAATTATTTTGAACTTGTAGGTTAGAAAATAGTCTACTCCTCAAAGGAGGTAGTGTGTTTGAGTTTGTTGATAGATAGAAAATTTCCACCTAGATTTCACCTAGAAATAGGGGAGATATCACTTGATTAGGGCATCAATTAGACTTTTATTCCATTGGTGTGGTGATATTCACCAGTATATAAAGCCCGGTTGCTTGTATTAATTCAATCTAAGAAAATGATAAAATCTAATCTAAATTAAGGAAAATATATGACGTACAAATATTTACAAGTAAATATTACCTAATCTATAGAAATTGCTGGTATTTTGGATGAGCTTGTTTTATCCAATCAACTAGGGTAAGGGAAAAATTATCCACATGCAGAAGTGGGTGCTTTGACTGATATGTGGGTTTAGTTAGCCACACGAGAAGTGCGTGCTTTGGTGAGGGAACTTTAACACTATATTTTTTTTGTGTTTTTAGGGGTTTATATTCAATGTTTAATACTTTACAGAAAATAAAATTATCTTAGAAGTGAGAGCAAGTGTCAGTACTTATAGGTGAATATTAGATAATGAAAAATTGATATATTCAAAGATTCATAATTCATCCAAAATACTTTAAATAACACAATAAAACATTGTGTATTTTGTTTCAAAAGAAAAGAAAGACACGTTCTAATATCGGGTTTCAGAAAGTAAATCAATGAATGAAAGCTTGTGGAAAAGGAAAACAAAGATGCATATAAAAGAATTATAACAAATACGATACTCCATGCAGAGAGAAATTCGCCAAATTGAATCCCATGTCTTAAATTTTTTAACTACATATTCTGATAAAAAATATCAGTCTTGATTGCAGTGCCTTAATTTCCAACCCTTTCATCATTGAAACTAGCTCTATAAATAATAGAGAATGGGAAAACAACAAATTTAACTACATATTCTGATAAAAAATATCAACCTTGATTGCAGTACCTTAATTTCCAACCCTTTCATCATTGAAACTAGCTCTATAAATAATAGAGAATGGGAAAACAACAAATTTAACTACATATTCTGATAAAAAATATCAACCTTGATTGCGGTACCTTAATTTCCAACCCTTTCATCATTGAAACTAGCTCTATAAATAATAGAGAATATGAAAATAACAAAAATATATTCTTCCTATTTTTCTCGAATTGATTTTTAAATATACACATAACTGATTTTTAAATATACAAATATATTATTTTTAGAGAATATTTTTTTTATAAACAAATCTAGATATCCAATCTTCTTCCTTTATTTGCTTCTTTTTTGTTATTTATTCTCCTCCCTGAACTGAACTGTTGGTATGTGATTCATTTTCTTTTTCCCTTGAAAATTACTTCTGTATCATTTCTTTATCTTCTTACATTGTCCAATTTCTTTTTCCTTTCCAAATTATTACTTGTATATATTAATAAAACTAAAAGAAAAATTACAAATAAATAAACAAAATAAAATATAAAAAATTAAACCCAAACATTCATGGATTGCTTTCCAGGGTTTTCAATTATTTCTATTGTAAATTTAATAAAAACAAAATTTCCAACATATTCCTCAGACTCACTCTTACCTTTCCAATAAGCTATTTCGCACTTAATTTGGCATTTTGAAACTCAGGTAATTTTAAATGAAATTAAAACTAAAGTTAAAAGTCCAGCAAAATTAATATTAAAGTGAACCTCCACAATATTAAAATGAGGGTTCGTGTCCACCCTAATGTTTATATTTGGCATTTCGAAACTCAAGTAATTTAAAATGAAATTAAAAATAAAGTTAAAACTCCAACAAAATTAATATTAAAATGAAACTTAACAATATTAAAATGAGGGTTTGCATGGACCCTAATGTTTATATGTGATTTTTCCAGAAAATCTTGGTTTAAATCATGAATCATAGAAATATCCAATCTGAAAACTTAATACTAAATTAGAAATAAAATAAATAAATTAGAGACAATTAAATTAACTAATCATAATTTTCAAATTAAATATCAAAGTTAAAATTAATTAAAATTATTTTTAAAATTAATTAAATAAAGCTAAACTAAATTAATAGTTTTTAATATTAAATTAAAAGAAATCATAAAAATAAATCAATTGTACAAATTGACTAAGTAAAACTAACCTAAAATTATAATTATAGCCTAAATTACAATTTAAAAAAAAAAATCATAAAATAAAAACAAAATCCTTGTCATTTTTCGATACACTTTTCTTTATCTTTTTATTATTATTATTATTTTATTATTTTATTATTTTATCTTTTTCATCTTTCGCTACACTTTTCTTACCTTTTTGTTTTTTTGTTTTGTTTTGTATGTTTTATCTTTCATGGGTTAATTGCTTATACTTTATGTCATCGTAGATTTGGTTTTTGTATCATCTCATGGTAAAAATGGAAATTTAGCATTCGAAAGCGCGTGGATACATAACAGATGGGTTCAATTGCTATTATGCTTCTTCTTACTATGTGGACTTGCACTTAACAACAAAGAATTATAAATAAATAAGGAAAGTAATACATAAAGAAGAGAACATGTTCAATGGAGCAAATGCCATTTTCACTATGATAAAAGTGATAAAGATTCCAAATATGACCAAATGTAGTTTATATGAAGATAAGAATATAACTTATTTGTTGCCATTATATTTTGGTCATTTAGTGAAAATAACTATACTTATAAAAATGCAAGAGTTATTTTTTATCAAAAGTAGGATCCTTGTAAGAAGTGGATATTTTGTTCAAATTGAAAACCATTGAATAGTCCTTATTTTTCAAGTATATTTTTCTCAAGAAATAGACTGAATTAAATAAGCAAAATCTTAATCATGTTGATTATATTTTCTCAAGAAATAGACTGAATTAAATAAGCAAAATCTTAATCATGTCGATCCTTTTTGCAGGAGAATATGATGTTATTTTTGAACAAAAGTTTAATGCTTGTATAATTAATGTGTTTGCTCAAATTTAAATATCACTGCTTGTTTTTGTAGTTTTGTATACAACATTTTAAGATACAAATTGAAATTTTTATTAATGGGTTTCAATTATTTCAATTTTCAAGATGTTCATGTAACTCATTAATGTATTGAAAGCAAACCTTGACAAAAGTGATGAACAATCGTGATAATCTAATTTCAAGCAAATCGAGGCATGGAATTAACTTGCATAAGTTCACAGAACATGCATACTAATGATGAATGATCAATGACCATAAAGACTTCAAATGGCACAATAATTACTTATACGATGAAACAAATGCAATGCAACAATCTCATCACAAAGATCATAATAATTAAGTTAAATGCATGAGTGGGATTTCACTAATGGTTTTTGTTCTTATAATATAACATCACTAAAATCTCCATCTCAAGAAAGATAAGCCAAATGAATCAATAATAAGAAGTGAAAAATACTAAAAATATAAGTAAAGAAACCATCACATCATCCTTAATATTAAAGCAAGACAAAATCAAATAAAAGAAAAAGACGATGATTTCAAAATTTTTAATATGGACCCTTACAATTTTTGCTAAAAATAGGAGTTGTTGAGGCTCAAAAAATGGTGACACACTAGGCAAAGTAGTTATCTATGATATTAATATAATGAGGTTTAAGTTTATAAAATTTAAATGATACATTTCGTAAAATTCTTAGACATTGTATAAGGTTTCATAGGTCCCATCTAAGACAAATTGATTAGTATAAATTTAAAAATTTCAAGTACTTGATGTTTACTTTATCTTTAAATAATGAATCCAAAATAGGAAAATTTAGTTTATACTCTTTTCATACTCTTTGAATAGAAAATGTACAACTATGAGGTTTTATGATAAGTACACATCTACTAAGTGCCAAACTTGCCTCTTTTTTCGACATCGCTTCACTTCCCACGAGCATACATAGCCTTGATGAAGGTGGTTAAGTACCATACAAGTACAATCCACCTTCCAATGAATGTCTATATCCTTGATGAGTTTACTTGTACTTCTCACACTTTGTAGTGCTTTCAACTCCTCTATATTAAATTTCACCCTTTAGATTTAATTTGTAGAGAATTGCAATACGCAATTGGGTGAAGAGAGCGATGTGGTTCAAGAGATGATTTTATTTTATAGAATAGATGTACTACTTTAAAATTTTGACTGCAAAATTTTCCCTTGTACTATCAATATAAATAATTTATTTGGGATTCAACGAAAAGATTGTCATAGACATCTTTTCTCTACTGAACCATTACAATATGAAATATGTGTTAGCATTCTTCCATGATCTCCAGTCAATGCAAAAGAAATGGAATTTAATGTAGAAGGTTTTTGATAAATAAAACCCCATAACAAAAGATATATCTTAGTTGTGTAGCCTTGATAAGTTTCCCTATATAAAAACTTGAAAACATAATAAACTTAAAATTTGAAACTAAATCAAAGGAAAAATAGAAGAAAATGTACATGCCTTCACTAAAATTAACCCCAAATACTTAATCATATAAAAAAAGATATCAAAGAAATTATAATATGATATGTGCATTTTATCAGAATTTTTATTGAGACATAAAGAAAAATAAAACACAAGGCTAAATACAAAATGCAACCTAAACCAATAAAATAAACCCCTAAATATACCAACATCCTAATCAAGGAAAAAATGTATAAACCAATATCTTAAATCAAAATAGAAATGAGGAACTAGGGATATGATGAATTGTAAATTTGAAGTCTTGTCCCTATTAGATCCTTCAACCGTTTTGGATATAAATACATAGTCTCCTTTAAATTAAGATTGAGATAGATGAAAGTTGTTTTACCAATGGAGGAGATTGTGAGATATTTGGGGATTTTTTTTATTAAAATTAAACAAGACAAACAAATCTAATATAAAAATTTGATCAATCCTAAATATAAATTCCAAATTAAATGCATAGTTATGATATCAATGTTAAGATCTTCATCATTTTGGTTCCATCATTTTGTTCTCTTAAAATTTTTCTTGCTTCACAATCTTAAAAAAAGATAATCACGCTAAACATCTCATAAATAAGTCCTTATAATTCTTAATTGATAACGAGACATCAAAGGTTGGAATTAAATAGAAATATTTAACGAATGTAATTATGAGTAAGATGATAAATAACTATGAGAGATGAAAATATAAGTAAAATTCCTTGAAAGTATCATGATGATGATTTATATTCAACTTGATACATCACTTCATACTATAAAAAATGTCATTGGTTTCTAAAATAAGAAACTAAGAAATTGACACAACACAAATGCTCCTTGTTATCTTGCAAATAATATTCCAAATGATTAGGAGTTGAAATGATTCCAAATCCACCAATTAATCTTTTTCATTTGCAAAATATATGTCACTAATAGTTAACTCCTCATAAGAATGTAAGGTATAATTATCTACACATGAGAATCATTAAACATATTAGGATATAAATAATAATGGCTATTGAAAATCAAGGAATTATGAGTTTCTCTACTGGGAGTCTCCTCAAAAGAAATATCATTTCTTAAATCATTATGTTAATGCATCATCCAAAACCTTTGATCTAAGAAACCTATTAACATTTTCAACCCTATCAAAATCAACTCAACTTTCATCTAAGTAAGATAAAAAAATGTTTAATATTACAACTTTTTCTGCTAATTGAACAATGTTTTCCTCATTCTCTTTTAATACATTGGAGCTCAAAATATTATCTATGTCGAGATTTTTATTCGCAAATAGTTGAAGAGCATAGAGGCATATCACCAAAATTTTCAAAATAAGGTTTGTTGAGGTTAGAAATTGAAGAACTATTTGTTGTTAAATGCCCCATTTTGACCCCTCAAAACCCTAATTTTATCTACCTATAGTCCTCTTTCATGCACAACAAAGGGATAATACGCTAAATTAAGACAATTAGAGGGTCACAAGATAAATCTTTAATTTATGTCAGAAATATATGTTTTGGATGCATTATTAGGCTTGATTATTATTATTAGGGTTTACTAATGAGGGTTTTACAAACCCTGCAACCCTTAAAGGGGTCCTGTAACTAGAGTCCAAGTTTGGCTTGTGTGCACAACCTCTAATAGAAAATCAACATGTGGGTTCTCTAAATCACAACATCAATATGCTCCATCACACATATGAGCAAATCTTTGGTCAACATTGCATGCCTGGTTGGTCTACCACTCTGGAGGTCAGTTAAGTGTTAAGGTCAAGATTCAGGGTTTGTTTGCTCAAGTTTCTTCAATTGAATCACACATGTTTACTCTTGTTTTAGATGTTCTAGCTATTGCTATGATATGAAATCTGGAGAGACCGTTGGATCTCTCAAGTCTCTACTCTTAATAGGATCTGTGCATGGCATGCATCAAGATTATTATGTACTTTATTTCATATAAAATCTTAGCTCTGAACTTAAGCCCTATTTTTTTTTTTTTTTGAATAAGGCTAATTCTATTATAATACAAAAAAGTCAAAAATTACATAGGAGTTACAAAAGGGCCATGGCTCAGTAATCCTGCCCAGAAATTGTTCATTTACCCAGATTGCATCTTCCAAAATTGAACACAGTCAAAATTGAATTACTGTCTTCTGTGGTATCTACTGCCTCTAAGACTCGAAACCGTGACTCTAAACAATGCATAACAGGGACCCGTAGACATACAGACATATATACCCAAACGGCCGACACATAGACAGACATACCCACGCTGTCGAATTGATACATAGACACAGAAAACAAAGAAAAAATATAGCTCTTACGGCCTAGGTTGCCGAGAGCGAGCTGCTTGTCTTGCTCATTCATCGTCCGTGGTGTAGGGCGCTTCCTCAATTTGGCACCCAAAATGTAGAGAGCCATCAGAATTAGAGAGAGGGATCATCACGCTGGAAGGCCGTCCCTGAACAGGCGCGCTTGGACCTGCAAGAGCTGGTGGACAAGCTATGGGGGAGCTTTCCCTGCCAGGCTCGCTTGGACCTGCAAGAGCTTATGGACAGACTAAGGGGGAGCTTTCCCTGACAGGGCTCCGCAGGTCGATAATAGGCCCTGTCCCATGAACAGGAGGAGGAAAATCCAGAGTGGCTTCTGCCGGGTCTCTAAGAATATCACAATGCTCAACCGTTACAGAGATAATAAAAGTGGAATTAGCGAGAGCGCAGGGTATCCGATACCTGACCATAGGATGCTCGTCATGCCCACAATCCATTCTTTGTTCACTCTCCATTCCTCTGCCGCGCCCAGCTCTATTGCCATGGAAATGTTGCAGCTCAGATGCAACTTCGATAGAGGAGGAAGGAGAAGTGGGGGTAGGCTGCTGGGTGGTGGCCCTTCCGCAAGAGCCTCCGCGTCTACTGCACATTCTCTGTCGCTCACCCTGCATTTCTGAATTCCGAAGATGAACTCGCGTGCAGGAACCTGGTGAGGAGGACTTAATTAGGACGAGGGCTGCCAAATTGAGCTCACAACGCCGATTTCTCTGGCGTATGGAAGTCCCTGAGTTGGCTACAGAGCATGGATGCTCTTGTTCCCTTCCCCACTCCACCGAGTGATGCACCAGTGAAGCAGCAAAATGCCAGACGAATGCAGTGGTATGCACAAATGCCAGAGGAGTTCCGGGTGTATTAATCTCCATCGCGCAGTTAGCCAGGCAACGGAGTATGGACGACATGACCAGCATTAATGCCGGCATTAGTTCTACAGTATGCGAGCCTCCCTTGTACTGCATGTCATTAATGGGCTGACACCTGCCCATGTGACGCCCCATATGTCCGCTACGCCTATTAGACACCCGCATCCGGGAGAACTTAAGCCCTATTAGCAGTGAGGTCACTAGGTTTATTTTTTGCTTTAGATTTGTACTTCCCCTCACTAGTGTGGCCATTGGGTCGAATATTTTTATATTGCTCCTATGTAAACTATGGATTTGTCAATATAAACTATTGATGCTCAAGTTCTTTTATTCGCTAGCAGATTTCATTGTGATTTAAGTTTCCTTTAGGAGGCAACATTGCTGGTTGGCCTGGCCCACCAATGCAACACATTTCCCCTTCATTCCTATGCCATTTAATATTAGCTTATAGTGTGTGGTTTGAATATCATAAGGGATACTCTTTTTCCATAGAACCGTTTTTGTAGAGAATATATCATTATGGTTGATTGGTAGATGCATGACTTATTTGTATATAGGTCACTTTATTTTGATTGGAAATAATAAATTAAGGGCTAGTTGCATGCATACGGTTTGGATATGAAGTATATTCAAGCTCTTATACCATATATGATATTGAATCTTGTATATTAAATCTATGTTCTTCTGCTATCTAATATATGGATTGTTGGTTTGAGAGTGCACAATCTAAGTGATTGATTATAGGGTCATGTTTTAAGATCCTCTGCCATTGTGCATTTTCATTAGTCTAGGATAACTTTGTTTTATGTATGCAAGAACAATGTGAGTAACCCTGTAATGTTCTATTCATATTTACTATTTGTGGTTTGCAACATTAAAACCAAGGGTTCATTTTCATTAAAGGATATCACTCAGTTCATGCACATTAAATATTATTTTGTTTGTGTGTGTATTAGATAAACAAAGGTCTTGTGCTATTTATAGGTTGTGAGTTTAATGGTTTAAATTCTGAGCTTGGAGTAATGATGATGCTTTGTTCATTTTCTTTATTATTAAAAGAGTGGTCTATGTATATTGTTTAACTACTAATAACTTTCAAATATGATCAATGTTTCTAGTGGTTTGGAACATGGTTTTATTTTACTATTGCAGACTTCACACTTGATTTCATTTATCCTACTTTTAAATCACAAAATGAGTATATGACAATTGTATATCTTGGGGGAAACTTAGGCTTAATATTTTATTCATTCAATCGTGTGATACCGACATTGGATATTTGATAGGAATTATTATTTTAATGCCTAATTTCCATTCATGCAAGGTTTGTTTTGAACCCACAGTGAGTTCTTGAGCTTTGTGACTTCCTGAAGACTCGAGGGAACATTTATGTCAATTAGTACAAGAGGGCCTAGCTACAAGAAACCAATGGTCCCTTAGATGGGTTTCTTGTTTGAGTTGTGTGATTTTATCTACCACTGAAGGTATACTAATTGATTGGCATCTCATGAAAATACTTTGCAATGGAAACTTAGGGTAATGCATGTTTTTTATGCTTTTCCTATGTAAGACTTTCCTTAGGCAGTGAATTAGGTATTTCGTGTAGTAGATCACTAGTGTCTCAATACACACACAAATAGTGTATTGTATCAAAGTATACAATCCCAAATTGACAATTAAATGTTGAGTAAATGTTCATCAATTATTCCACCCAACATTTTGGCACCATTTCCGGGGAGTCGCATGAAGCATAGAGCATTGGTGATATGTTTTTTTATTGGATTCCCCAACATTTAAGACTCAAAGGAGGAGGGGAGATAAGACGAGAGGTAAGAACTTATGCAACCACCTTAGGTGTGCCTTACAAGCCCTTGTCATGCTAGTAAGTGCATGGTTTTCTTTATTCCTACAAGTGAGTCTTTTTCTTATCCAATTTACTAGGTGAAGAGACACAACTCAAGTAACGGAAAAAGTGCATCATTTGGTGTGATTCTCCTTTTTGGATTTTTTTTTTTTTGATCCTATTGAGTCAATATCACCATAAATTTCACAAGATTGGTTTGCTTCTTTACCTTGTTTTCCTCTTCATATATATATATATATAATATATATATATATATATATATGACTAAAGGAAAAGGTCCTAATCATAAAATTAAGGGTAAGGACAAATCATATATTTTTGAAAGACCTTTTTCTGATGTTGGATCCATTCCAAGTAGACCCAAACAAGCAAATCCATAAGCATGCATTTGGAGTTTGACAAGAACAACTCCAGAGCATCTAAATCTATAGTTGGAAAAGGGGAAATATTTATTGCTAACTTCTCTATCTTGGTTTTGTTGGAAGGGAAGACAAATCCAAAGGAAAAAACCAATCATACTCAGCTACCACCTTTGGATATAGGGTATAGTCTATTTGGATACAACAATAGTAAAGGAAGAGGTAGTGCTTAATGGAATACATGGTGAAGGACGAGGAGAAAACAATGCAAACAAGGAAACAAAATTATGATTCCCTATCATGGATCCTGATAAGTTAGTGTAAATGAAAAACACTCCCCCATTAGTCATTTTATAGTAAAATTCGTGAGGACCTTGATGCATTCTTATTTGAGTTTGAAATTTTATGTAGGAGTTATGATTACTCGATTGATGCTAAGAAGCTTTAATTGTTTCCTACTATCCTTAATGACGCAACATTACGTTGGTTCATGGGGTTGGGAGGAAACACTATCCAAACATGGGATGGAATCCACAAAAAAATCCTTAGGAAATATGAAGAGTATTGAAAACCCTATGATTTGAGAGAAGAAGAATTTTAAAATGAGAAATAGAGAAGATGAGAGTCTTGAAGACTATCTCGAAAGGTTTTAGTATAATATTCAATGATGCAAAAAATATAAACTTGACCTTGATACAATTAGGACTAATTTTCTTAGGGGTCTTTTAGATGAATCTATTAATGCGTTAAATTTCTTTGGATCTAGTGACGTTTCTCAATTACCTTTTGATCATATTTGTGCATGAGACACTCTTGTAGTCAAGAAAGATTTAGTAGAGGAGTTAGGGGCGTTCTCCTTAAAAATGCCAAGTATATGACTAGTGGAGTAATTAAAAATGAAGTAGGACACTTATTAGAAAGCCTTAAGAGTGACTTGCTTGAAAACCTTAACTTACAACTAGATGTGTTGAAATTTAAAAAGAAGCAAGAGGAAGTGAAGATAATGCTTTCCATTTTTTGTCCTAAATGTAGACAAAAACCCCCGTTATGAGAATGTCTTATAGATGTCACTAACACATGTTCCATTTGTGTAGAAAATCATACAGTGAAGCACTTTCCATCATTTCCTAGCCTAAAGGAAATATATGAAGGAAGAATTCAAGCACCAAAGCAACTGCATGTATTGGGAGCAAAGAGGCCTTGGCAGCTTGGGGGCTCAAGTATACAATATGATCCCACACCTCGTTATTCTAATTTTTTTGGATAGAAAAATTCTTTTCAATATTTTAATTATTCTATGCCATGGTAGGGATATCCTCAAAAATAGGTCTAGAGTCACCCTTGGAAAAAAGGGTGGCAAGGCCTCAATTATGGAAATATGCCAATCGTTTCCTACTCTATGCCACCACAACAATCATACCCCATTCCTTATCCATTATATTTACAAACTCAATAGTACCAACTGTTATTTTTTCTTAGAAAATGAAAACCTCACTACCTCAACTACCACCTACTCAACCTCCTAAACCCACATAATGTCTCGTCCAACTAGTTCCCAACCCTAATAATAAGACAACTTAGTAGATTTTTAATGTTGAGCTACCAATCTTTCCTACATAACTAATTATGCCAGTTGAGGTATAGGGAATCCAACTAAGATTGGGAAGGGTTCTTAAAAAACAAAAAAATCCCCTATCATCATTGAGGAGGAAACAAGGGAGGAAACTCTTGATTTTACACAAAATGATGATGTAATAAAACACACTTCTCGAAATTCCAAGCCTTTACCATCTTCTAATTCACCTCTCTATCCATAGAGGTTAAATTTGGAGAATTCTGACCCATTCCATGAATATGATGTTGGGTCTCCAAAATGTCATTCATTTCACCCTCCTTTCTTTCAATTTTCCTCAAAATTTTCCATATTCCGTAGCTCCATAACCATGCACTAAGACCATCTTCATGATTAAATATGGGTTGAGACATATTATTTTCCAAAACATTTATTTTGGTATTTTAAGTGAATTTATGATTAAATATTATAAAAATAACATGTATTCACTTATGTATAAAAGTTGGATGAGTTTTGTGATGTGTGTAGGCATATTTGAAGATTCCAAGACAATCATATTTGGCCTCCAAGACTCAAATTTGAATTTCCTCTTCAAACTCTTGAAGATTTGAGATCATTGGTCAAACACATTTCATGGAGAAAGATCATGGAAGTTTTCATAAGTGTCTCCTATCAAAGCTAGGAGAGATTTTTGAGAAGTTATGGAGAGATTCTAATTGCTAGATGTCAACACATGGTTGTAACCACATGAGATATTTGTGGATCTACATTTATGAATTAGTTATCTTAGTTTTTGTATAAATAGGAGTGCATTCTCCTCTCAAAAGGTGTGAAAAGTTTGGGAGCTATGTTCATGGTTCAATGTAGAGTTTTGGATGTTAAGGATTGGTAATATGCTTATGATTGATGTAATGAATATCATTGTAGTTCACTTTGATATGGCTGTGCCTTCATTTGGTGTTTGATCAAGAGTTTTCTCAACTTTCCACCTCTCATGCACTTCGGGATGACCACCTACTGAGTATGGGATGTATTTTTATTTTTTTATTTTTTTAGTTTCTTTATGTTCATTTAAGTCTTTTGATTAGATGCATTGTTTACATTTTTTCATGCTCATTCCATTTATGTTCTTTTGCAGGTTAAGCATTATTTCTCTCATTTCATAGATTCATTGCTTTTCAATTTGTTTGGTAAATACTCATGAATGATTCTAATTTGACAATACACACATTAGTAATTTCAATTGAGCTCTCTTTGCTTTCAGAATAGGTTGCATTTAAATTTCATAGTTTAAGAATTCAATGCTTTCTTAGTATAAGATTTGCTGCTTTCTAGATTAAATTTATTTTCATGTCATTAGAATAGATTTACTTCCCCGTTGGTAAAATAGATTTACTTTCATGTCACTAGAATAGATTTATTTTCATGTCAATAGAGTAATTTTACTTTCATCTCAATTTCCATTTCCATTTCATAGATTAAAAGATTGATTTCCAAGTTCCAAATTTGAGACTTTTGAAAAAGAAAGTGTGTGCATACTCATCTTAGACATTTTTCATGAATAGGTTTTTCATCATTTAAATAGGTTAATTCACTCTTAATTGAAAGTTGATTGCTAGCATATATTGTGAAATTATACTTCACAAGTTCACGAACACTAGGTTTGACAATTTGATGACAAGTAATTTAACTATAAAACAATTACCCAACATATGACTTGGTTTATGAGCTTAGAAACTTTTGTATTAAATTTCCCCTACTGTAAGCTATAAAGTAAATCCCCATTTACACTAAAATCATTAGGGAAGTTTGCATAAAGAAACCATGGAGGAAGAGAGCATAAACATTGACTATTCAATTTGTTGGAAAGACTACTTATTTGATGATAGCATGGGACCTTGTAGAAAAATTTACATACCCTAGTAATATAGTTGTCTCGGTCCATATCAATGATACTCTTGTCCCTAATGTTTTGATTTATCTGGGGGTTGTGATGAATGTTATGTCTAGACAAACCATATAACAACTACAATTGTTTCACCCTTGCAATACACCCACCATTTTTGAACTAGCAGATAGATCTAAAATCAAATTGAAGGGTGTGTTGGATGATGTGATTGTTTCACTAGACTCTTAGGAATACCATGTAGATTTGATAGTCTTGCAACCTAAGAATATTATAGGAGGACATCCCTTGATTATAGGATGACCATGACTTGCCATAATAGATGCTTACATTGGTTTTCGCTTCGGTGACATGGTTATTTCACATGGGGAGTCAAGAAAGAAGGTAACTTTATATCCCCTTGCGAAATCCACTCAAGAAATTGAAAATACAATATGGCTTGAAGAAGGTGATAATGATGGAGACATTTAGTATAGTTTTTCTATTGATCAAATTTTCAATTTACAAAATGCACTGAAGATAGTCAGAGCCATGGTTTCCTTGTTAATTTTGATTCTTTGCAAAATTTTGATTTTTTTAATCACATTTTTAGTTTTGATTTTTGTTGGAATAAGGAATTATTGGGGGGGAGGGGTGAATCAATTATTAGTGAGTTTCTTAAGCATTTAAGTCCAATTGACAGTTTCCTTTCACTCTTGAAAATTACTTATGTGAGCATTCTTAATACAATACATATCATCAATGTAAACCATTCACTTAAACATACAATCAATAATTGAGCAACATGCACATATTGACACATGTATTTTTACATGGAAACCCAAAGGGAGAAAACCACTAATCTGTTTTTTATTATGATATACTTTAAGCTTCTACTTAATTACATCAAGTTGTTTGTGAGGACCCACTCACAAGAGGCCCCAACTCCCTTAATATAGCAAGTTACTACTTTCCAGGAGGCATCGACCTATTATGAATGCAAGCCACTACCTGTTCTAACCAACTGTTTTTCTTTACCTACAATTTTCAAACTGAGAAACATAGGCGCATACAAATACACAAAAATATAAATCCTGGTTGGTTGCTCCACATAACACCTTCCCTTCTGCTTTGTAGTCCTTCTTTGCACTGCACATTTCACTGCTCAAATAAATCTGGTCTCGACCCTCAATTTCACTATTTGATTATCAGCATGCATCCACCATCACCTCTCTACTCACATACTCACATACAACACTTCACACTCTTCACACAACACTCAATACTGCTTCCCACTAGACTTAATGATTTCTCCACCTTTTGTTCATTGGAGACACAATACTCAACATTATGTATTAACTCATTAGCCACCACTTTCAATGCATACTGTGGCACACTGGTATTTAATTAAAATCCTACGTATGGGACTGGTTCACTCAATGTCTGGCACATGTATGGTCTCCATTTTGTTGACACATTTGATTACTTAGCCTCTACAACTGAATTAATTATGTGATTGACTTTCTTAGTGTTCTTCCATACTGATAATTAATTCTCATCCAAATTGCATGCTACAACAAGGCTATCCATGCTTATTAATTTGATCACAATGCTCAATTTGTACCCCACACATAACATACTTGTTTTGTAATCAACCCTTTTGCACCCAACCATAGTTTCTATTCAATTATTCATAGTGTGCAAGAAAGCTCAGGAATGGCTATTCTAGGGTCAACTTCTACCCCTGCAAATCATGGTCCTTACTGTATTGAAAAAACAACCTTCGTAGTCGCCATTAATCACTTTCACCAAAATCACTGTGCGCATTTACCTATCCACCCAGGTTTTTCTAACTCCAACAATGTCCATAGCCAATTTGGCATATCTACCAAATATGGCACATAAACCAACTCTGGTTTCTGATCCGTTTCATGCCTTTAAACATACACCTATCACACCTTTTTGTATTTAGCTCGAAGGCCATTAGTCATAATAGAAGGTGAGAATGCCGCAAAAAACACTGCAAACCATTGCCGGGCCCTTTTTGAACTGTAGGCCCCAAGGGCTTAAACACCACGCATTTACCTTTTGTGCCCATGGATACATGGCTCCCACAGGACCAAATCTTGACCTAGATTTAGCCTCTGACCTTCTCCTTCGGGATTACATTTCAAGGTGGGGTCTGCCTGGACCCTTTCCCGTTCTCCTATTGGTTATCACTCTATGTGCTGGCCTGGTGCCTAGTCAGTCTGCTTCTCCCTCCTCCGTTCTCTTATTGGATGAGTTTCCCCAGTGGGGTCTGCCTAGAGCCTTTCCTATTCTCCTATTTTTTGTCGCTTTGTCGTGCTTTCCTGGTGCCTGGTCGACGCTATTCCCTCTTGTTTTTTGAAGAATCTAGGGTAGTTAGCATTAATAAGATTCTTCTAGGCATCATAACTATTCGAGAGACATTTTTAATTTTATTATTAGCACACTATTCTCTTTGAAGTGTTAGTTGTGTGTTTCTTATTTCATCAAATAGCTACCAAAACAAAGAAACAAGAACACAAGATGTTGGCATTCTGCCTGTGCCAAAACCTCTCCCTCTTGGAGAGGAAAACCCACACATAATTATTCTTATAGAGATTCCAATTGACAAATACCAAGACCACGACCCTTGACCTACTAAGCTACTCTAAGACCAAGGCACCAATCCTCTCCTTATTGCTGAGATCATCATCAACACTGCTGCTTCACCATTGAGGCCACCACTTCTGCACCACTTGTTGCACCATGACTATTCCTTCATTGAGATATTCATCATGACCTTGATTCCATGCACTGAAATCTTCATTATGACCTTGTATCCATTAAGATTATGATTGAGATGATTATTTTCATTATGTTGAGGTCTTGACTACGTTTAGTATGTTGAGAGTGTATTACTTGTGAGATCCCAATTGTGTCGAGACAGTGAGTGTGTCCTCTCCATATGATATGTCGAGACAATTATTAGCACTGTGGTCTTCATTATCTTATTTATACAGAAATAATGACAATACTCTTGCATCGAGATTATCATCATAGTTAGGCTGAGACTGTAATCTTCTCACCGAAGTTTTTCCACGAGACTGTCCTACTGTAATGCAGATTATATCCTTGTACCCATCCAAGAGAATATGAGTTACTTATTGAAGTGTTTGTCCTCTTGCGGTTGATTGAGATTCCTACACCAACTGAAGTTGCAGAGGTGTCCGAATATATCTTTTATGTGGTGACCCCAATGGGGTATATATAGTGGTCTATGTGTAGGTAAGCCGACTTGTATTCATGACTAGACATGTCACTTTAACTGAACCGGCATGACTGTTCTTCAATATACATTTTGAGGTTGACTTAATTGTTTTCTTCATTATTTTGCAGGCATACTTCTTTGTGCTTATCTTGGAGGATTGTTCTTGTCTTGGAGGGTTGTTCTTGACTAGTATACATTTTGTTAAATAATGAATCCATACAGGTGAGGATAGTTTTTTAGTAGAGGAGGAATGACCTGTTATAGAGTTTTGTGAACCCAACGTTTCACATGAATTTGAGTATTGACTTTCCTAGACCTATGGAATGAGCAAGAAACTTATTCAAATAATTTATAAAATAATATTTTTTTTTTCTTGACAAGTACAAAGATCAAAATTACATTTACAAATACCTAACCTAGTTACACTTTTCTTCAACACTCCCTCTTAACTAGGGAGGTATTTACAATGTTACTTGGTCATTCTCAATCTGAAGAATTTCTCATAAGAAGAATCAGATTGGTAATCCATCTGTATAGCATCATAGTAACCAATGTTGTTTCCACAACAAGGCCTTGACTGACAACTCTATCTCTCATTAGATCAGAGCACAGTGTTGGTGAGACCAATGACTATAGACACTTTTATCATTGTCTCTCAAGGTACGTACTGTAGAAATTCCCACTGTAGATCCCCTGATAATGCAATATACTAAAGCAAAATACTTGATCTACTTCTACAAACAAACTTGTGGATGCTTAATCGATTTTGAGCAAGATCAAATAGAACACATATAATAGAGAATGAGAAATCAATCACACATGAACACAAAAGAATACTCTGGGGAAAGCCTCAACTAAAAATCCCGCTATGTGTATTATCATACAAGTGGAAATATCTCTAGATTACACAAAGATTTAGCTCACAAGCTATCCATATCTCAGTACAATCTCGTAATGCTGCTCATAGACTGAATAGACACATCATATGCCTTCCCTCAATCCTCTAAGCCTCCTATTTCCTTGCGTAGTTTCTCTTGGGTCCTCTGGCTGCCACCTGTGTGAATTCACCTCTGATACAACTCACCAAACTCAGAAAATAGCTGCACAATCCTCAAGGAATGAATTCCTTCTGCATGCAAAAGATATCCTTAATGGAAAATTCCTGCAACTGATAGTACATTGTCCCATCCTCTGATCTCAACTGGTTCTCTGACTGAACTGACATGCATGAGTTATTTATGAGAGAATATTTAGTTATCTGAAGTACACTAGTTACATGCATGCATGCATTAACTAACTGAACTCACAATCAGTTCCACAAATTGTTGGAACTAATCTAACTGGAGTTAACTTAGTTAACTGAGCTAACTAATTACAACTCAAAGTGCAACTCATCTTGATCTCCTTAATTAAGGGATAACTTCCTCAATCAAAGGGAAAACTATTGCATGTCTTCACATAGACTTCATGTTTTATTTTCTCCAACTAATTAACTCAAGATGAATTAATTAATTATTTTTCAAACAACAACTAAGATCAAATTCGAATTTTAATTCTCAATTTTAGTTCAGGGACTAACTAAAATTGGAATGTATCCCGAAATGCTATTTATAACAATGCTATTTTTTAGCACTTCTATATTTAGCATTTATTTTTTCTATTTTCAACACGTACCCACCTGGGTGTTCACAGAGTATGACCTTCTAGGAATATTCTTATCTTGGGTTCCCATCCCTCAAAGAATATTGGTCGTCTTGCCTACTCTTGTCTTGGGTTCCCTACACATCCTCAAAGAGCATCGGATTCCAGATTGTTACACTGAAATTTGTCACCATGACTATCTGCAGTTAATATGGCTCCATCAATAGTCATATTATCCTCCTTGTCAAGCCTAATACCTCTGCTCTTCATGTCAAACTTCAAAAAAGAGAGAAAGTCACTAAAAAAACATGTTTATCTCTGGGTACGCAGGTTCTCTCTACCTTGCCTGTGTGTACGCATCCCAAACTCATTGTACCTGCGTACTTGTACGCTCTGTAAGCCAAGGTGCGTACTCCTGTAAAGGTCAAAAGGCGCGAGTTTCATCTTAAAAAAGTTACTTGTGCTCACTTCTAGAGCTTTCTAGAAGAGTGTTTGACGTGTATTGAGCGCCTCCAGATGGTTCATGCATCCCTATGATAGAGGAACTTATCCCATCAAGAGAGGAGCTACCCCATCCAAAAGACGGAGTATCCCATTGATGTTGGAACTGAATAACTTCCTCTAGAACACTATAAATATGGCTTTGGGCCAGAGGAGGGGAGGTTGAAAGCTGAACATTCCAAAGGGTAGATGCTGCTGGAATTAGGACTTCCTTGTAAACTTGTGAGGAGAGATTACCATCCTTTCTTGTTTCATTTGGGAGTGGGTGAGCTTGTCAAAGTAGAGGAAATCTCTTGTTGGACCCTGGGAGGAGCTTGCACAACACCAAGGCTCAGGTTGTAATGGTTCCTTTTTTGTTTCCTTAATACAAATAAGTCCATTCTTCTCAATGATTTGTTGTTAATGAATTATTTCATGTACTCCTTGGTCTATGTGATGAATATGCTTTGTTTTATGACGAATATTCAGGTGTTATGTAATCGTTTGCTTTGTTAGTGTATGCAGGTCTTAAAGTGAAGGAGGAGCTCATCTGGATCAGCAAGGCTGGACTGCTACAACAAGCGTTGGACCTAAGGTAAGATCGAAAACGTTTGAATTCTCATAGAATAATGTGTGTTTAGAGAAGGATAGCTCTTGTTTGGTTTGTTTGTCACTAGAGAGTCTTAGACTCCTAGGGAGGTTAGATTTGTCCGCAAATATAACTCTTTCCGCATGACAGATGCCAATGGATTCACCCCGTTCTAATAACCATGAACAATACTGAGCGAAGAGTCAAATCCTCCACTGTCAGGATCTGTAGTTTCCCGTTGGTGGCTAATTTGCGTGCCCCTGGGCACACCCATGCTATCAGCATATCTAGGGTCTCATCAGCAACCCGTGTACCCTCTAAGGTTGGTCTCTCACTGTGACGAAACAAACCAATCAAAAAATATATGTCCATTGCGTCAAATTCAATATCATTTCCACGGATGACAAACTTCCCATCTGTCGGGTTCCATGAGAGGATCAGCAACTCTAGCAAGTCAAGCTGTGCTAGAAGATGTGGAGTGAGGAAAAATTTCAGCAATCCGCACTCAAGTAGGGCTCTCCTACACCCAGGATCATTAAATGCTTGTTTGTCATTGATATCATGGGTTCTTTCCTTCCAACGAATGGCATTTTGCCCTGCGTTAAAGGAGAAAATGGTTAGAGATTTTTTCATAATCTTAAATACACAAATTATAAAAAATTTAAACTTTATGGCGTCGTCGCAACTATTTTTCAAATAGTAGGGATGGCTCGAGGTCAGATGTTCATTTTTTCCATGATCGTCATGAGAGTACATCTATCTCTAGCAACGATCCCGATCATGGTGCCTGTTAACATGCTCAGTTATCACTAACCCAAGCAGTTCTTCCGCAATGACCGAGAGGCAGCTTTGGAATTAAAAATCTACCGTAAACCACCTATCCAACATCAAATTAAATGAAAAAACCATTGAAATGTAGCTCAAAATGGGGATTACTTACTTGGTAGGAGTCTCAGGCAAGATGGTTGATCGTTGGTGCCAAAATCGAGCTCAGAACTTCGCTGAGGTTTGCACACAAAATCACCAAAGGTACAAAAACTCACAAGGTAAATGTAAAAATGAATTACTAGACCCCCTTTTTATAGTGTTTTTTCCAAAAAATTAAAATTTTACACTATAGACTTTAGGGTTTCCCCATTTATTTTGAAGTTTTGTTTAGTTTTTTGAGTTATTTAACCCAATTTCCACATATATAATGTATTTGTATGGAATGGATCTTATGATGTGGTGTTTTTGTGCAGAAATAGCGATGGCAGATACATGTCATGATTCATATGCACTTGGTCTATATTTTTCAAAAGTCCTCTTTAATCTCTTTTTCGACTCAAATGACAAAAGGATTATCGAGTTTTCCCTTTTGACTCGTTAAACGGAATAAAAGGCGATCCAATTTGAGCTCTTTTCTGACCATATAAACATGAAAAGATCGCCAAACTTTTGTCATTTCAGGTGTGATAATGGTTACAGAATGACGTGTCTTCGATTTCTTTTCTACTTTTTTAGAATGGGGCCACTAATTATGAAAATTACTCCTTGATCGTAATGGTCAAGCGGTTCTCTCGAGTATTATTTTATACTTTTTCAGGCTCAAGGGACACAACTTTACGAAAAAGGACCCCCCTAGAGTTTTCTTTTCCATGTCTTTTTCAAAGTCTCTAAACATGAAAAAGACTCTGAGTTTTCCCTATGTCAGACTTGTTAAACCCTGATGGCATTGGACTTGTCACCATGACGAGACTTGAGCATCTCCTCCCTAGGGCTCATTAAACTATTACTAGGTTGTATTCGTCCGAAGGTCGAACTGATATATCAAGCATATGCTATCCCCTTCAAGATTATTTTCAAAAATAATTGGGGTACTCGCCAGCAATGGTGGGGGAAAATTTGAAAGTCATCATTGGTTACCTATGACAGCTACTCACTCTTGAACATCGACACTTTTGTTTCTTGTCGGGTTGGGATATCCATACATCGTCATTTGGCCTTCCGAGGTTTTGGGTTTCCATTTTGCCTCATTCCATATGATCCACGTTGTCTCCATCAAGCAATACCTTGGTACCAAAATGCTGCCACATTTTGGAGTCATGTCACCGATATGTTCAAGAGTATAATCCTTCTCCAGTTCACACCCTTACCTTCTCCTCTGATACTCTATTTCACCATCTTCCACTCATTACTTATCTCATGTCGTTGATAGGGGGAACATTATGGCCCTCCCACGATGGATCGTATCCTATCGACTCTAGCTCATTATCCAGGAGATTAGTCTAGAGATCCCCTTTCGTACCTTGGAACTTGCATGCCTCAACGACAAGTTCTTCACACCTAAAGAGAGACTTTCATCTTTGGTATTCGATTAGGTGATTCCATGAGAGTTAGACTTCAACTCTTTTTTCACACTTAGTGGATTGTACTGGACAGTACCTTGAGAGTCATTAGCATTATTGGTGGTTTCTCTCATGCTTGTTAAGATTTTCATCATTGGCCGATAATTAAGTGACTTTCTATCATGCTCTATCTCAACACCTCTGTTCACATGCTAGAATTTGTACTATGATCGGTTGGGTTTCAAGACCCTAAACTAAGATTATGTATGTTCGGGCTATGTGGATTGGTTTGTGATTACATATATGACTCTTTGATGGATGGTTGCGGCCATACCTAAGTCTTCATCGATGGCTGCGACCATAACTTTATCATTATCATGATCTTGTCAACTAGGTGGTTGCGTCCATACCACAGACCAAGTTTCATATGTCTTTTGGATGGCTGCACCCATGCCTAGACTACATGTATTTCACTATCAGAGATATCAGTTGTACTTATGCCTGCAAGTCCTTCAAGGTGGTGTTCCGGTTCAGATAGTTTCGTAAAGCATTTCACCCCTCCCACTCTCTCAGGCTTCATGCTTTAGGGGGAATCTGTTACACAGTAATTTGTCACTGTCCTCATCTCAGTCCCTCTACTGTGTCATGTGTCAAATAAACATGTTCATGTGTTCCCACTCATGGAATAATATTAAGAAAATGCTCTCTGATGTTGAATGTTGACCCTTATTGCCTATGTTTCTGCCTCATCGCAAGTAAGCCTTTAATATACGTGACGATCCCTTGTCATGGACAGTCTCATCATGCCATCGTCGCAGGTGTACACCTGTTTCTCACGGCGGTCGAATTTCAAAGCCTGGCATAAGGCTATTAGTTGTTTATCACGACGATTGATCTGCATGCATTTCCTCCTTGTGATGCTGTCACGGGGACTTAGTTCATGGCTAGCGACGATCCAGATTGGGTGAATTTGTTCCAACAGTCAGCCTTCTAGATGCCTCTAGACTTGGTTGTTGGGTCAGTTTTGGTCGTCTTTCCTCCTCTGGGATGGTTGTTCCATCTTTTTTGCAACCATCCTTGAGGATAAGCTCCCTCTCCCTCATTTCATGAAGTCTTCTTCTCCTATAAAATCGCTCACCATTGCTATGATCTGTTAGTTCTTTTGGTTGGACAGTGCTGCTAGTGCTTCTCAGTTTGGTAGATAGCTTTGGTGTGAGTGTGACAAGTGTGGGATTGATAATAGTTTGTATGAGGTTGTGGAGTGCCCTTAACTTTGTATTAAAGCTTATGAGTGAGATAGAGATATTGTTTATCTGGGAGACCCATCCTTGAGAGAGAATGCTTGAAGGAACCTAGTAGCTGGACCCTTCGGGAAGGCTTGCACGTCAAGACTTGGTTGTAAGCTTTGCTCTTGATTCATTATTAATACAATCAATGATGATTTCCTATGTCTTGTATGTAATTTACTTGATAGCTAATGATTTCTTGACTTTATGAGTAAATAGGTCATTTTTGTTCTCAGTTACGTGCTCTATTGTTTTCTTGTGGTGTTTCAGGTTGATTGCTCATTGAGGAGAAGAAATGGAAGCTGGAGCAGTGCAACGGAAATTCATCAACCACCAGTTTGAGGTAGGCCTCCAATGATGACTATTTGAGGGAATTGTTTTTTCTTTGCTGTGATTAGACCCAATGTAGGGCTAGAGGGCTTGCCTCTTTTCGCAGAGGGAACACATTCGTACTTCACAATAAGATGAAGAATATGGCATTGGCATAAAATCTTAACCGTCTATTCAATAAATAAACAAAAATAAATAAAGTCAGACACCCCAATTACAATATAAACGATGCATGTGAACGTAATAAATAAAATAAAATATTATAAATATATTATAAATGATAAAGAATGAAAACCTAAATGTGTAATAGACATTGTTTTTCTCAATATTCAAAATAGCTAAATAGATTATATTGTAAATATCAATAATAAAGGGTTGAAGTAGAACTAAACACCTATAAAATAGAATTGAAGTAAAATTGAATTGTTAATGACACCTAATAAACAATACAATCAATAAAATGACAACTAGTAGATAGTGAAATTAATATGTCAACAATAAATTTATTCGAATTCAAGCTTTTGTGATCCATATCTTATATAAAATATTTTTGGAAGAAAACACATTGATATTTTTAGAAGAAATCACATTGAAGATTTTGGTTTACACATTTCAAACCATGTAGTGTGGTTCATCTTGAGCACAATGTGAAGAAATAGATCTAGGTAGTAGGTTAAATAAGAATATAGATCATCCTAACCGCTAGAAGAAAATGGCTATATTTGACTAGGGGAAGAAAAAGGAAATATTTTATATGTTTAAAAATAATTTATTTATATACTTTAATAATTATTTATTTATTTAATTGAACTAAACAACACTAGGAAATTATATATACTATTATATATATAATTATTTATTACTTTTATATTATTAATATATGAATTATTTTATCCTATTTTATACCCAAATTAAAAATTATTCTAATCCTTGTTATTTTACATTTCCAAATCTGATCGGAGAGTTATATCTATATATAGATATATATATATATAGATTATTTAATATATAATATATATAACTAATAATTTAATAATACTAATAAATATAATAAAGAGTGATTCTCTCTACTGGCTGAAAAATACATACAAAAGGAAGAATGAAAAAAGGATTAGTAAATAAAAAATAAGAAACGGGACAAAAATCGTACACAGTGACAGAGAAAAACCAAAAAGAGAAGGCGAGAATCGAACAACTACTAATTTTCTAGCCTTCATCTCTGTTAATATTACTGGAAGACCTATCAGTTTCAATGGTTTCCCTAAACTTACATTGATGTACATGAGAAATCTTTGCAATAACCCTAGCCTCCTCAATGCATATATGATGCTTGGTTTTCTTTGCATGCTCTGCCAAAGCTGAAGATTTGGTCCTCTCAAGCTTGATATAAGCAGCATGTTCCGTAATCCTCTGGTTAATAGATCGACCTGTTTCACCAATGTATGAGGTTCCACAAGAACATTGGATGATATAAATGCCTTTCATATCCATAGGGTTCACATGGTCTTTTATAGATTTTAGGGAACTTCTAATGGTGCTGAAGGGTCTAAGGGTTGAAGGAACATTATGCTTCTTTAGAATTCTCGTAATCTTGTCTGCCATCCCTTAGATGAAGGGGAGGTGAACTCCTCAACTATAGTCAAAACTTTTTTCCTTAACCTTAGGATCCTTACTCACTTCGAGGAAAGCTTTAACAATTTGCTGCATACTAAAACCATTCTGGACAAAAACAATAAGGAGATGTGACATTTTTTAGAAAGGTGGTCTTCATCAGAAATCCTTAGAGAACGAGTGGCTAATGTGGTGAGAACACCTATATTCTGAGCAGGAAAATGATGGGAACTAGCATGAAGATATTGCTCAGTATGAGTCTTTTTTCAGTACACCTGACGGGAGGAAGATCCATCGGCTTTCCTTGAAAGTAAGACATCTAGGAAAGGAAGACAACCCTCATTTTAATTCATTTTCTATTAAATTTTAAAAGGTTCAAAATCACAAATATTTATGTCAAAGCGGTTTTTCAGTGTTCTAACTAGTAAGTTTGGTTAAAACGAGAGGACACAAACTACTTTTATGTAGTCCAAGATAGAGGTTTTGTTGTGTTCTATTTAAGTAGTTTCTATATAGATTTAAAGGAAATGCTAAA
>APFE031288930.1:534086-548316 GCA_000404065.3 Pinus taeda
TTTTCGGAAATATCAGGTTGAGAAAGAAATAGTTATACCAAATCATTATTGTTTTGTTCTTGGAAATCATAGATTTGGTCAATGCTAAAAACAGATTGTACTTCTTTATCATTGAATTTATCATCAAGCCACAAATTGTGTGTTACTGCTGGTGATTGTGCCGATGGGTAGAGGGTGAGTTGTTTTATTTCAGTCCCTCTCGAAATGATCATGTTGCCAGATCAACATCCTATGAATGCATTAGCAGTCGCTAACCATGGTCTACCAAGAATGATAGGGTGCCCTCCTAAATTGGATTTGGGTTGGAGAACTAAAAAGTCCACCGGATACTCCCAAGAGTCCAGTGAGACAATTATGTCTTCCAAAATCCCTTTAGGAATCACTTTAGACCTATCAGCCACTTCTAGAACAATCGTTGTGTGTTGCAAATTTGTAAGCTGGATTGTTCTCATGGTTTCAAGAGTCATGACATTGATTGCGGCCCCAAGATCTATCAAGGTGTTTGGATTGGTATGTTGTTAATGATAGTGGTCACTTTGGGAATGCCAGGATCAACATACTTTTCTATGGAGATGGTATTGGTCATAAGGCCTGCTAAATGTCCTATAACATGAATGGTTTGAGGATCAATCCTTTTTCTAGCAGGCTTCTCGAGGCACATGTCTTTGATGGCTTTAGTGTATATGGGAATGTCTTTTATAGCTTGCAGCAGCGGAATTTTTATGTAGACATTTTTGAGCTCATCTAAGACATCAAATTGTGGTATAGACAGTGGAGGTTTGATTTGGACCAATCCGTCTGGAAAAGGTGGATGCAATGGTTGCATTTGCTTATCTTTGGTATCATCGTTTGATTTCCTTTGATTTGTCATTTCATTTTCATTTTCTATGTTTTCTTCTCGCTTATATATTATTGGAGAATATTTTTGGAGTACCTTACCAGACCTCAAGTTGATATTTTGCAAGGGTAGTGTGGGGTATGAGGTTCCCTCTTCTACATTGTAGGCTGGCCTCTCTGCTCTATTATTCGGATTTGGGACAGTTTGAGCAGGAATTTGAGTGGGTCTGGAAGGTTGTGAGTTAGCTGGAAATTGTAGTTGTGGTGGATTTATTGGTGGAGGAGCAAGCAGTGCTTGTTGAGTAGGTTGAGGAGGATAAACAATTTGCTGAGGATACTGCTGATGTGGTTGAGAATGTGATGAATACGGCTGATGGTATTGTTGATATGGTTGTGAATATGGTGGGTATGATTGAGGATATGTATGATAAGATTGAGAGTACTGTTGAGATGGTCTCCATTGTTGCTGTGGGTGGTTTTGGTGCTGCCATGGCATGGGTACATTCCATGAATTCTGCGCATACATTTGATCATTTACAGGAAACTGCAAATTTTGATTTGGAAACATGCCTTGAGGTGCTGGCCTTGGCTGCCATGGTCTCTTTGTGCCCATGTAATACACGTTTTCCATCTCTGCATTAGCTACCATATTATAGTTCTGCAAAACCTTAACTTTAGGACAGTTAAATATATCATGATGTTCAGTATAGAAAGCACAAACTTGGATGTTTTCTAGTGGGCAGTCTTTTAATGCATGTTTCTTCTGGCACTTTAGGCAGAAAATAGCCATTATCTGATCTTCAACTTCTTGTTTCTTTTTAGCTTTTAGAGTGTCAATTTGGTTCCCTAGTGTACTTAATAGATCTGTTTTAAACTCTTCTAACAGATTCCCTATTTCAGCCCTTGTGACACTTGCTGAGGCAGACTTTGTGACTTTAGATGACAGGGTTCTTTTTCCCATTTTAGCTTTGCTCCTTGAATACTTTTCGCATAAGTCAGCGATTTATTCAAAGGGTAAAACAGAAATGTCACCTTTGCCCATCAGGTTAAGGTCATCCATGTATTCCTCTCAGATGCCTTTCAAGAATATTGTGCGGATCAGATCAAGAGGCATGGTTCAGTGTTTGGATTTTTGTAAATTGTAGACAAACCGTTCTAAGTATTCCTCTAAGGTTTCATCCTCTTGTTGGCTCATTCTAAAGATGTCATCTTTAGAGTCTTTGGATCTATAGTAAGGTTGATATTTCCTTAGAAATACTCTTCTCATGCCATCCCAATCAACTATAGCATGCTCACCAAGCCTCATGAACCATCTTAAGGCTGCTGCCTTTAATGTCGTTGGAAAAATTCTAAGCCTATGGGCATCATCTGTATAGCCATATGTTCGACATACAATGTCAAACTCGAATAAGAATGAGTCCGGATCTTCTGAAGCCATACCATAAAAGTTAGGTAGCACGGATGGAGGTATGTTCTTCATTTTGATATCATCATATTCTTGTGGTTCATGTATAGGAAAAGGAAAAGTAGACTCTTCTTCGTCTCTAAGTCCTTGATGTGGTACTGATCCATCTCCTTCCTCAGCCATTCTAATAGGTTTCTCTGTGTCAGAGTCACTTGTTTTAAAGAGGAGATTAAAGAAAGATTGTTCAGTCACTGTGCTACTTTCTCCTTGAGTGGAAGACCTAGGAAAGTACTTCTTCTGCGATTTATGTGTTAATAAAGTTTGCCTTTCAATGAGAGTAAGTCTCTGTCCTGACTTTTGTTTATCCTCTAATGCTTGTATGATGACCTCCTCAGCTGGTGTTGAATTCCTTAAAGGGTCTGCTCCTGATGATGATGGGTTAGTTTTTGAATGGCGGGGGGTTTTTATGAATCTACCCTGACTGTCTCTAAATCTAGGCATAAATGAACATGATTTCTAACTGTGTTTTTGTTTATTGAATATTTTTTTTTCTTTTTAAAAATCCTATAAGTACGCCTCCGCGGCAACGGTGCCAAAATGTAGTGTCCTATCTAGGGTGCTAGACTAGGCTATATTTATTATCGACTACGGTGTGTAGTCTTAGAGGCATGCATCTAAAGTATATAGACATAAAGGATCATTAGCTAAGTCTAATCTACCTAGTTACAATGCTGTCATTCAATTCATTATCAAACTAAAACACTGTGTATCACTATAAACCAAGACTCAATTCATTTATCAAGCCAAAATGCTGTGTATCACTGTAAACCAAGATTTTAATCCCCTTACAGAGACATCATGCATAAAACCCCTGTTCAGAAAATACTCAACATTCATTAACAGTCATACAAGATAAAAATATATGGAAATCGTAAGCATAAGAGTTCATGACATTGCTCTACAAGACAACAAGGGATCGAATCCCTTACAGGATATGATTCACGATCTCAGTGATGATCTATTCAAGCGCATTCATAAACATAAATCATACACATATCATAAGCATAAACCAATTCTAATCACTGCGCATATTCAATACCCTAAACTGTAAATGAAAGAAAACAATAGTATACCACGTTATGTAGGGCCCGTCCGCGTTCTAGAGGTATACTGGACTGTGATCCAACGATTACCAAATCAACGCAATGAAATCGTGACTGTAATTCAAGTCTTTGATATTAAATTCAAAACTCTATTTTTCCAAAACGAAACAACGATAATGATAAACTAACTGACTATCCAGCACTGTCTTTACATATGGTTCTACAACCCTCGAAAACGAATGTACATTCATGAGCAGGCTGTTGCCACTTTTACCATATCGTGATTTTTGAAAATGTTTCTATCCTAAACTAATTTCAAAAAGGAAACAAAACTAAATTAATTTAGAATGCGTGCTATTGCTGCCTTTGTCGCCAACATGCCATAGTTTGACCTTCGTTGACCACGCATGTAGGAGGGTCGATTCTGCTGTGGGATAGGTGTTCATCCATGCTTGGACATTCCGCTTTTCATCCATACCCTTCGCTCTAGCCTAGCTATCATGCCATATGTCAAACAATAAACCAATTACAGGATGTTGGAACTTCCTGTAGCCATTTTGCCAAAAATTCCTAATTTGTTAACATAAAACTCCTAAATCAATTTCAATGCAATTTAATAACTATAAGACTATTAACTAATTAATTTTCAAGGGATATGAGAGATAATGATGAAAAGAGGTAGGCAAATGACATGTTTTGGGAGGAAAAAGGAGGTCATGGAATGATACCAACAATGTCCTATCGTGATTCCACTTTTGAGCACTATATTTACTTTTGAATCCTCCTCGCGCTGCTCAGACCTCATCATCTGCAGGTTCTGAGTCAGCGAAGGTGGTAGCGCCCCTTTGTCACGTATCCTCGCTATCAGCATAGGACAATCTTCCATTTCATGATCAAAGAGAGTGTAATACTTGCATGACGGACATGTTAGGTTAGTGCAATTGTGAGCATAGTGTCCTAGTCCTCCAAAATTGTAGCAGATCAATTGTCCTTGACCTCTGCCAGGTCCTCCTCCACCTCGGCCTCGTCCACGCTCGTGGAATCCTATCCATGCCATCCCTACGCTATGGTCAGGGGGACGCATTTCTTCCCGAACCCTATAAGTGGGAGTTCTATCCATCATCAATTCATAACTCCTGCAATTACACTCATCATGCCCTACCAACCTACAAAAGTTGCAGAACAACTATTGCGGTGTCTATACAAACTTTTGTAGTAAATGAAAGTTATCCTGGCATGTTTTATTTCTACCCTCACATATAGTGCACCATAATGCAGGCCTTGCCATAGGTCCTGCTAGCCTCTGGCCTCAAAGACATTGGTCCTCCTCCTGTAATATAGTTCACAAAGACCAGACAATGCTCCTTGTCATGCCCCTACCTCTTGCATTTCGCACACCTCTAGTCGAACCGTCTTTTCCTGCTTTATACTTTGAATCTCAAGGCACAGATTCTTCAACTGCACATGGATCTGTTGAATCCCCAGATTTGGATCTTGCATCCTAGTTTCATGTAGTCTTATGGCAATATCCAAGGCCTTTGTCTGAGTCGTTATCTTATGTTGTGACAACACAACCCTTAAGTGTGGTAGTAGCAAAGCCATGAACCACTCGCGATGTTGTCCGGCTATCAAATTCATGTTGTCTTCGTGAATTGTACACTGCAACCTCTGATCTAGTTCCCAAGGCATCTTGCCTAGTTGCATCGTGATTTCTTTGAATCCCATAATCGATTGTGCCTCAGATTTAGGCCTACTGAATCCTCTATTTAGTGTTGTCTGGATGTCTGTTACTCCAGCATTCGGGTTATCATTAGAGTACTTGATATACCAGGTTAGCACGTGATCATGCAGAGCACTAACCAATGTCACCTTCTTTATATGATCATCTATAATGCCTTGAGATTTCCATATAGCTTTCACAATGAACTAGAATTGGTCCAGGTCCTCATTTCCCAAGCCTTTGAACAAAGGAAGCTTTACTGAATTTGCCATACTGAATTGTGGTGGAAGTGGAGTAGGTACGGGTGAAGTCGAAGGTGATGGTGGTGAAGTTGGAGGCAGTGTGGGTGGAGGTGGTATTCATAGGAATCGTTGTCTTATTAGCTGAATAACACTTCATGGAGAAACCTATGCTATCCCCTCTTCATCACCTCATGGAGGTATAATCAAGGGACTGTATTTAGAACTCCTTCATTTCTGTAAGTTTTTCCGCTTCACGTAGTCCCGAACATCAAGGTAGCTGCATAACCCATTTTTTGCACAATAACATTTTAATCCAGGTATTCAAATATTTCACGTACTTACCTCACGGTCGTTTTAAAAAGCGTTGCTCCACCTCGTTGTAGATGATTGAGGTGTGGACCGTGAATTCAATCACAAATCCTCCTATGATGCAATCAAGCCAATGATTGACAACACGGGTGATCTTGTTCTCATATGCTTCCAATTTATGTACTAGCTTTGGGGTCCAAACAATAGGACCATATAATTTCCACCTTCCTTGGTTATCTGCTAGCTTCATGATCCACTCATATAGCTCAATTAGAAAGAAGCAGAAAAAGATCTCATGGATCTTTGTATACAGGTATCTGTCTAACCACTATTCCTTTGTCAGTCGTGGGTTTCTATTCTCCTATTCCATGAATTCGTGGATCTTCCTATCCAACTAGTCTCCGATCTCCTTCTTATTTGGATTCTAGTGATACAACATCACACATTTCTTATGTAGATTTTGGTCCCGGCAACGGAACCATTTGTTGGCTTGAGGGGGATTGACCTAGGTTCACTGTTAATTAGCCAAACAAATCCCTACACTACTGGCCCTTTTGGCATCGGCCCAGAGAGCGCAGACCAAGGTCTCACCCGAAGCAGTATGGGGGGATGCTAGAACCAAGTTTCCACACCCTGAGACGGTTTTGATGTCGGTTAATTCGCACTATACGTACCTTCCTGTAGGTCGCTTAGCTCTAGGGCTTGCCAAACTAGCCCCTTGTTCCACCCTTCAATACCTCTGCAAAAGGGTATGATCGACATTCACACAGCCCTATCCTACTACTCAGGTACTTTCACGCTGCTATGGCAGCGTATCATGTAGATTCCCTAATTAATCTAAGTGACTTACTTATCTTTCTCAAACAAATATATTTAACACCGCGTAAACAGATATCTATAATTGTGTTCAGTTTTCCAATGTAATTACATTCGTTCACACATCATATAAGCATAATAAAGGAAATTCATACATGAAACAACAAGATGTATTAATAGGACAAAGACACAGAAATTTCAAAATATCTCTCTTTATTGATGTCTTCCAAGTAATTACAGACTTTATTCACCCTACGCACACAGCTGCACGGGTCCGTGCACTCAGTTGCAGACTTCTACCCTAGGCCTTTGTGCACTCAGCTACAGAGCCTCTACCTACACTACGACCCAAGACTTAGACTTACTTTAGAGCTACAACTTTCCTACATGATTCCTTGATTATTATTATCCTGACTACTTAGAGCTTAGCTCTTTCTATACAATCCCACGGTCCACGGACCATGGGTAGATCTCTTACAACTGACTTTACTTTACAAAACTAAGGGCTGACAACCCTTGATGACTTATGACACCTTCGTGCTCCGTGACCACAAAATGCAGATTCTTTACAATTTTATTACAACATTTTACTCAAACATGGGCTTTTAGCCTAAAAACTGTCCTTGGGGGATCTCGCTCCCAACACTTAGTTTCCCCCCTGCTTATTTTGCTTCTTCTTCTTCGTCCTTTTCTTCTTCTTCTTAGATTCCTAGTTACTAGAATCAATACTTTCACTAGGAGAAGAGGAAGAAAGGGATGAAGAAACAATAGGTGAAGAAGGAAAAGGGTGAACTTTAGGATCAACATGAGGTTGATGTTGTTCGGGTGGAGGAGAACTCAGTTTCAGAACCAGAGGGGTCGAAAATAACCAAACTGGAAAACCAATGGTAAATTCGAGAAGGGAGAACATTTCCATATAAGCAACACCAATATTTCCAAAATAAGTAAAAGGACCAAGATTTTCGTTAGAGGGATTCCCTTGATTGGAAGACTCCATAACTGTTTCCATTAGTCTAAACCTAAGATCCACTAAGGATTTGTTCCATGGGGAGGATGTTATTCCGTGGTTAATTAATTGATTTTAGAAATTAAGGACACAAAAAAAAAGGGGTAACTAGGCATAAAGGTTTACAAAGAAACCGTAATCTACATTACACACCGTGGTGAACCAGGGACATAACATATGTGCTAGAAATCTCCCTGAATGTTGTGTTCAGTGTATCGTGGTATAAAAGGCAGGAAACTCAGTTACCTATGGATGGATAGCAACCTATAGGGGACTCCCAACATATGCTCGATGGCACGTGGGAGTGTAGTCTATAGTAGTGTTGTCTAATGTGTAGCCATTCGATGAGAGTGTTCCCATATACTTTATGATGGGCCTATAAATTAGACACAAATTAAGGCGCATCTTACATTTCCTAGGCACATAAAGGCTATATTAAATCTCTCCTTCTACACTTAATAATTTTTTTATTATCTTTAATATGTTCATTGGGAAGGTTTAGAGATAATTGCATATTTGTGCCTAATATTATTTATTTTTGTAGCATGTTCTGAGAATATTGGGTAGATTATGAAGATTTGGAGGAGATAATATAAGGACTTTCTTCCTACTACAAGAGGTTCAATATTGGATAATAAATGAATAAAATATCATGAAATCATTAATAGAGTTTGGAGCTCCAGTGATTAAGAAAATCTAGGAATGTGTTCCTTGTCATTTAATGTAGATTCCTAGTGTTGGGAACCAGATCCACTATTTGAGGGATTTTGGAGTGGAAAGCTTCATCCTTTCAAGGAGAATACTTCCTCATCATTTTTTTTAAGTACCAATTCGAATTTTCTGCTAGAGACAGGTATTTCTTAGTCTTCTTGTGGAGAAAACTTGTATTTTTGCAGCTCCACTTTCATTTCTAACAGGGATGTACTTGGATTGATTCAAATAATGAAGTTTGGTGCCATTTTTAGCTTCTAAAGCTTGGTATTATTCGTAGGACTCTGATTATCCTTGGGCTTGGCCATTTGAGGAGCCTTAGTGCCATTTTTTATAGTTTTATTTGCTTCTTTTCACTTCTTATGCACATGCATATCTTATTCTTGTTTTTTCCAATTTCTGCATATAGTATTGATGCTTCTTTTATTATAGGATTGGGTTAAATTATTGATGTAAGTTATTTTTTAGTTTACTTGTAGAGTATAAAGCAAGATGAATCCTTATAATAGCTTTGAAAATTCATCTTCATCATTGAGCTACTTCGATTGGGTTACTAGTTCATGAATCTATAATTTCTGGAAGTCCCTTGTAGAAAAGTAGTAATAATTTTATGCTATTTTTTAGAACATGTTAATGAGATTCATTTGAGTTTATTCCAATTGTATTAGGTCATAAAAGAAATTCAAGTTAATACAAAAAATTTCCCCATTTAATTTTCACTTGATTAGGATAGGCATTTAGTAGGTTAACTAGCTCACTAATTCTCGAACTTCCAGATTTTAGACTAGTAATTTTCTGCTATTTTTAGCACATGTTACAGGGGTATTTTGGAGTGATTCCAATTGAAATGGATACCTAAGACATACTAATTAACAAAAAAAAATTTCTCATCCCATTTTCATTTAATTTACTTGGTTTTTCGGTGAATTATCTCCTCATGTAGCAATTTTTTTCGCCTATAGCAACCTCTTGTAGCACTCCTGTGGCACTTGTAAACTTGACCAGATTTGCTCCAAAATCTTGGTTTTTGTCTCTTAGGCTTGAATCATGACCCCTAGGTTATAAATCCATGATTTAAGAAAAATAAACACCAATTAGGACATGTCTTTTTACAAGGTAGATGTCACACAGAATGAGTCGAGGTTGCGGACAAGATCAACCTTCCTAGTATCTAAAGATATCTAGTGACAAGCAAGCCAATCAAAAACTATCTTTCTCTAAATATGCAATTAAAAAAAAAGGAAAACAAGTGTTTTAGGCCTACCTTGGGTCCAATGCAATTTTGTGGAAGCCCCGCTCCCTCGCTTCAAATGAGCTTCCTTGAAGTGTAATTCTTCAAACACAAACAAGCAAACAAATTAAATAACACCTAAAAAGCCAATATCATAAAGCATATTCATCATATTGATCAAGGAGATTATGAAACAAACCACATAAGACAATTTGTTGAGTGAAATGAATCAGATTGTATTAATTCAAATGAAAGAAGAACTTTACAACCTGTGCCTTGATGTTGTACAAGCTCCTTGTTGGAGAGGTAAATCCCCTCTACGGATAGAGGCGATCCCTACTAGCCTAGAACAGGTCTAGCAACAATCAAACAATGCTATCACGCAAGTTCCTAATTGCAAATAAAAGGTAGGTGATGAAGACCTACTTGAGATCCAATGCTTCCGTTTGTAGAAGAGATATCGCCCACGTTCCTTTGCCTTGGCCAGTCACAATCCTCCACTATCCATGGGAATGGACACCTGCACACAAAGAGAACAACACAAACACAAGTGTGAAATCTAATATATGCAATTATACATCAGTCAGGAAGGATATAATTCAACATCAACCATTACAAGTACAATGAGAGTGGAACCATAATGATAGTCATCTATTATTAATAATCAACAAAGGAGAATACAACCAACGTCCTAACGTCAAGTCCTCCTTTGGCTGGGTGCTCAGCTACACAAGTCTTGCAAAAGCTTGAAGGGGTGAGGGACAAGCTCTTTCTCTCTTTAGTGACAAAGTATCCTTACTTAGGTAAAGCCTTATGGATACAAAGAAGGCTCTTGCAACTCCAATCTTTTGATATCTTCCTTTCAGCACAAGTATTGCCACTAGAGTCAGAACTAGCTTGCTCAAGCCATAGAGACAAGCTTTTATGGAGGAAAAGGAAGAGATAAGGTCAATCACAACAATAATGGATTTGGCTTCATCACTTGGAAACTTCCATGGAATGGTGGCAAACTACTTCCCATCCAAGGAGATTCGAAGCCAAACCATCCTCACTTAACTTGGAGTCAGTTAGTGAATGAGTTGGACAGAACCTTCAGAGGTTTGATTAGTTCAAAAATTTGCCCAAAATGGTTGGCGCGATTGCGACTCTGGGACAGAGCACTAATGGCGCGCCCTTTCAATAGTATTTTCCCCATTGGCACGGGCATAACACAGGGGACCAACGCTAATGTAAAAAGGGTTGTTTTTAAGGGCAAAGAGCAGGAGATGTCTTAAGGGCATATGAAGCTCATGTTTAGAGGTGAATAATGCAAGTGGTTTCAAGTCTAGTCACTTCTCACAAGTCTCAGAATGTGTTCTCCAAGGTGCAGGAGAGGGGTAACAAGGACGGTGAAAGACGGTGACAAATTACTGTGTAACAGATGCCCCCTAAAGCATGAGGCCCGAGAGAGAGAGGGGTGAAGTGCTTTAAAAGAACATGTGTGACTGAAAACACTGCTGCCGGAGAACCTGCGAAAAGAAGTACAGCTGATATCTCAAGTACATGATATATATGTCGTATGGGTGCAACCATCCGTAACAGAGTATAAAAACTGGATCCCAGGTATGGACGTGGCCATCCGATGAGGATCTATGAATGGACTCAGGTATGGTCGCAGCCATCCAATGAATGAGTCATGTAATGATTACAATAATCCACAAAATGCAACCCGGATCTCAATATGCATAATCCGGGGTCTTGCACTCCAACTCGACCCGAACATAGTAGAAGTTCAAGCATGTGAATATAGGAGTCGAAGTCGAACATGCATGAACATCGTCTGATTACCAGTCAATGATGAAAACTGTTAACAGACACGAGAGGTGCCACCAATAATGATGAAGGTCCTCGAGGTACTATAGGTACAATCCACGTCATGTGAATCAATGAGCCGGTGTCGAACACCCATAGAATCATCCGATCGGAGGCCAATGATGAAAACCTCGCGTCGAACACAAAGAACCTGCCATTGAGGCATGCAGGCTCCAAGGTACCTGAAGGGAGTCTCTAGGTCACCTTCCTGGATAATGAGTTGAAGTCGACAGGAAGTGATCTTGATTGAAGGTGGGCCATAATGTTTCCCACATCATCGAAACGAGACGGAGATAGACAATATGTTTTGTGTGAGATATCGAAGGGAGGTTGAGTATTCTTGCAGAGGTCAACTTCTCTTGAACATATCGGCGGCACAATGACGGATTTGGCAGTATTTGAGGTCAAATGATCAGGGGTCATGATGACGAGACGATGAGCAGATGAATGGTCAAATAGGATAACCCAAACCTATGGAGGCAAATGTGAAGTGAGATGAGATGTCCCCACCTAGACAGGAATGCAGAAAGTGCCATGTTCAAGAGCGAGATACTGCCGATGACGACGATTATGATTCCTTTATTCCCCCACCATTTCTGGCGAGTACCCTTGTTATTTTTGGATGGCAAGCTTGATGGGGATAGCATATGCTTGAGAGGCTTCATTTCGACGGAATCCGATGTCATTAAGTTTTAACGAGCCTGACAAAGGAAGAACTCGGCGTCTTTTCATGTTTAGAGAGTTTGAAAAGACAGCAAAAAGAAAACTCCAGGGGTGTCCTTTTTCGTAAAGTTGTGTCTCTCAAGCTCGAAAAAGTATAAAACTATGCTCGAAAGAACCGCCCGACCATTACGACCGTAAGTAGTGACACCGACCTGTTACACAAAAATATCATCACCTTGATTATTTGCAGTCAGTGTAGGCCTATCATCACCTATACCAGCTTCCTAAGCAAGTCTTAAACCTCAGCTCTTCAATACAAGCTTGAGAAAAGAGAGAAAGACATCAAAAAAGCAATATAACTCTGGTTCCGCACTTTCTCTTAGCTTTTCCTGTGGGCCCGCACCTTTTGCTCAAGATATCTGCATACTTATACGCTCTGTATGTAAAGGGGAGGGTGCGTACCCCTGTAAAAGTCAAAAGGCGCAATTTTTATCTTAAAAAACTCATCTTGGGTTGATTCTAGAGTTTTCTAGAAGGATTTGTTACGTGGATTGTTCACTCCAAGTGGTTGATGCATCCCATCATAGGAGGAACTAATCCCTTGATGAGAGGAGCTATCCCTTTGAAGGAGGAATCCATCCCTTTGAAGGAGGAGCTGGTAACTGATCTCCATTGCACTATAAATTGAGGCGTTGGGTCAGTGGCCAGGGAGGTTAGAAGCTGAACTTTTGAGGGTAAATGCTAGTGAAATCAAAACTTCCTATTTGAGCTTAAGAGGAGAGATCACATACCTTTTTGGCCCCATTAGGCAAGTGAGTGAAGCTTGTCAAAGTAAGAGGAGAACTTCTTGTTGGACCCTGGAAGGAGCTTGTATAGCGTCAAGGCAAAGGTTGTAAGGTTCTTTTCTTTTGAATTAATACAATCAAGCCCATTTTTCTCAACAAGTATCTTATGCTATTTGTTTCATGGACTCCTTGACTTCCATGTTAAATATGTTTTATAATATTGGATATTCATGTGCTATTTAATTTTTTTCCTTGTTTGTGCTTGCAGGTTTGCGACGAAGGAACATACTTGGATCAAAGAAGCGAAGGCATCTCCGAACTTGCGTTGGAAACGAGGTAGGCCCTTAAACACACTTGTTTCCCATTACTTGTAAAGCGCATTTAGAGAAAGATAGTGTTTGGTTGGTTTGTTTGTCATTAGGTCTTCATTAGATTCTAGGAAGGTCTGTCTTGTCCGTAAGATTGAGTGATTCCGCGTGACAAAATGGCGACTCCACTGGGTACTTGATTGTTTTCCTCGATTTTCTTTGACTTGAGAAACTTGTTTTTTTGTTTCTGTTTTTGGCTTTGGGTAGACTTAGTTGATTTAGCTTTGTTTTTTATTTTTCATTACTTTAGTTGAAGTCCGCAGCCTGTGCTTAGATCACAGTGCTTACCTATACGCACTTTGTTTTTGTGCACAGAGCGTACCCACACCTGGGTGAGATCTGCACCTGCGTACCTTGCTAAATTTTTGAAAATTTTGACTTTTGCTCTTTTAGTTAATTTTTTTTTTTTTTTTTTCTAGTGATTTTCCTCTGCCCATACCTACATGTGACTGGTTGAAATCTTTCCTTGGATTGTTTCATTAGCATTAGGGTTTCAAGTGAAATCCTAGAAGTTTTGCTTGTTGGGTTTGTTTTTCGATTTGGTTGTGTAGTGGCTCTGAGCTTAGAGACTGTAGGGACTTCAGATCACCTTAGTGTCTACCAGTCTTCTTGAGAGTCTGACCATGTTTGAAATCTCCCCTTGTTGAGAAATCCTCTTTGATATTTCTCTGTACAAAACTTCGATAAACTTGTGATTTAAAGTTTGGATTTTCATTTTTAAAAAAGGAATGCAAAATTGGTTGTTCTTGACTTATTTTTGATTCTGAACAAATTAGTCCTTGGTTTGCTTGTGACCAAGTAAAACATCCTTAAAAACACTTTCGTGAGCTTTTTACTTCAAATAGGGTTTTGTTGGTTTATAGATCTTAAGTTTGCTTCATTAAATAGTTTTCTCAAAGATTGCTTTAGTTATAGTTTTTAATTTTTTTTTAAACAAAAAATGAAAGGTCTCTTTTGAAGAAAAATTTGTTCTTAGTAGCATTTGAGTTTTCGAATGAAAAGAGAAATTCTTGTAGAAATAATTAGTTCGCTCGTTTTTGAGTGCATTGAAACGAATACTCTTCTTTTGATTTGATTGTTAAAGAAAGATTTGTGTTTTTAAAGTACTTGCATCCTCCAACTCTTTCTTAACTAGAACTTCATTGAAGAGTAAAGATTAGTTAGTCATCTTAAGTGCATCTTT
>APFE031288930.1:583108-596841 GCA_000404065.3 Pinus taeda
AGATACAGCTACTTGTTTGTTTTACTGTCTTGGAGAGTTAAGTACTCCCTACTCCAAGACACTAGCCTAAGCTATGTTTGTGTAATAGAGCCCTAGAAATAAAATATTTCTAGATTAATTTTACTTTAAGCGTTATTTTTATTGGTTTTTTATTAAGTCAAGAGGTGCGGAGATGAAACTCGTGGTGTGAAGACTCGACTCAAAATCACTAAAAAGATGCACTTAAGATGATTAAACAATCTTTTCTCTTCAATGAACTTGTAGCTAGGAAAGATTTTGAGAATGCAAATATGTGTAAACGCAAATCTTTCTTAACAAACAAATTGAAAGAAGAATTTTTGTTCCAATGCACTCAAAACGAGACAACTAGTTATTTGCACAAGAATTTCCCTTTTCATTCAAACGCCCAAATGCTACCAAAATAAACCTTTTTAAAAGAGATTTTTGTATTTTTATAAAAACACTCACAATTATGACTATAGCAAATCTTGAGAAAACTATGAATAAAGAAAATCTTAAGATCTACAAACTATAAAAAACTACTATGAAGTAAAAGCTTACAAGATGTTTTGTTTTTTTTTTAAGGATGTTTTACTTGGTGATAAGCAAACCAAGAACTAACTTGTCTAGAATCACAAATCAGTCAAACACAAGTAATTTTTGTTCTTTTTGTAAAAGTGAAATCCAAACTTTTAACACAAGCTTTTTCGAAGATTCGCAAAGAGAAACACAAGATGGATTCCTCAACAAAGGTAGATTTTGCAAATGGTCAGACTCATAAGAAGGCTAGTAAAAACCAAGGTGATCTGAGGCTTCTACGCTTCTAAGCTCTGAGCTACTACACAACCAAAATGAAAATCAAGACCAGCAACGAAAACTTCTAGGAATTTCACCTAAAACCCTAACACCAATGAAATTAAACCAAGGAAAGCTTTTAACAAGTCACATGCAGGTCTAGGCAGAGGATAACAACATCTAAACCAAAATAAAACTAATTGAAAGAGTAAAATTTAAGTTTTTCAAAAGTTTAGCAGGGTCCACAGGTCCAAAGTTTACACAGGTGCGTGCATGCTCTGTGTGCAAAGTAAACATGCGTAGAAGTACGCACTGTGATACAAGCACAAGGTGCCGGCTTCTCCTAAAGTTATGAAAAGCAAAAACAAACCTAGATCCACTAAATCCACCCAATTCCACACACAACAAGCCAAAAACAGAAACAAAAAGACAAGTTTCTCAGGTCAAAGTAAAAACAAGGAAAAAAATCAAGTCCCTAGTGGAGTCGCCATTTTGTCACACAGAATGAGTCGAGGTTGCGGACAAGATCGACCTTCCTAGTATCTAAAGATATCTAGTGACAAGCAAGCCAATCAAAAACTATCTTTCTCTAAATATGAAATTAAAAACAAAGGCAAACAAGTGTTTTAGGCCTACCTTGGTCCTAATGCAAGTTTGTGGAAGCCTCGCTCCCTTGCTCCAATGAGCTTCCTTGAAGTGTAATTCTGCAAACAACAAACAAGCAAACAAAATTAAATAGCACCTGAATTAAACCAATATCAATAAAGCATAATTCATCATAATGATCAAGGAGATTATGAAACAAACCACATAAGACAATTTGTTGAGAAAAATGGAATCTGATTGTATTAATTCAAATGAAAGAAGAAACTTTACAACCTGTGCCTTGGATGCTGTAACAAGCTCCCTCCCAGGGTCCGACAAGAAGTCCTCCTCTACTTTGACAAGTTTCACTCACTTCCCAATGAAACCAAAAGGTATGTGATCTCTCCTTTCAAGTTTAACTAGGAAGTCCCAATTCCATCAGCATTTACCCTTAAAATGTTCAGCTTCTAACCTCCCCAGCAACTAACCCAATGCCTTAATTTATAGTGCAATGGAGGGAATTTACTAGGTCCTCCTTCAAAGGGATAAACCCTCCTTCAAAGGGATAGCTCCTCCTATCAAGGGATTAGCTCCTTCTCTTTTGGGATGCATGAACCACGTTGGAGCGAACAATCCACGTCAAAAAACCTTCTAGAAACATCTAGAATTAACCCAAAAGTGATTTTTTTAGTATAAACTTGCACCTTTTGACTTTTACAGGGGTATGCACCCACCCCTTTATAGACAGAGTGTGTAGATATGCAGGTAATATGAACAAAGGGTTCGGGTCCGTAGGCAAAAGTGTGAGAAAGTGCGGAACCAGAGTAATATTGATTTTCAATGTCTTTCTCTCATTTGCAAAGCTTGACATGAAGAGCTAAGGTCTGAGACTTGCTTAGGAGGATAGTATAAGTGATGATAGACCCATACTGACTGCAAATAGTCATGGTGACGATATTTTTGTGTAACAGTAGATTAGGCCTATTTATTTGAATTCATGCTCTTAGGATTTCAATTACAAATTGTTGTTCTTCCCTAGTATTAATTTCTTTTCAAACTAACATTTCTATTTCTGCAATTAATTTAGGCTTTGATTTCATGAAATTCACTCCATTACATTAGATCAACTAAATAAGGACACATTGTATGTTGCACATATAGTGTCGGCACCTCTTAAGTTTGTATGAACCTCGAGTTGATAATTTAAGTCGGTAGCCTTGTGAGTTGTAGCATTCTTGTTGCAATACTGGGGCTCATCATGTTTTGGCACCATTATCGGGCAGGTTTCAAAGTATGCATTTTTTTCTTCCCTATATGATTAATTTCATTTTACTTTCTACAAAAACAAAAAAATTGCATTAGGCATATTTCATTTCAAGAACAGAAAATTTCATTGCATTACCATTCTTATTAAAAATATATATTATACTTCTCCAACACCAATGCACCCAACACCCCCACCCCCCCCCCCCATTTGATCATTTGTTGCAGTAAGAGCCACATCACCATCCATTTTTGTAGGTAGAATAAAAAGAGATGGTAGAGAGGGTAGAAGAAATGGATTCAATAAATCATGGAATGATATGCAAAATATGTTTCTATAAAAATATGAAGATCATGATATTAAAGAAGAAATCTATAGAATGAATCAAAAATAATATGAGAGCCTTTAGGATATAATAAAGAGGTTCATGTATAATGTTAATAGGGGAAAATTACATCATTTAGGATCTGACACACTAGAAACCCTCTTACTTAGAACAATTAGGGATGAGTGGATTGATCTCATGAGTAGAGGTGATGTATACCAATTATCATTTGAAGAAATTTGTGAAACATGCAAACACATATCAAGAGGAAGAGCAAGAGTAAGTAAATACACATCAAGATCGATAAGTCAAGCTATACTTGGAAATTTGTTTGATGACTTTAAAACAAAAATTCTTAGCAATCTAAGTGAGCAAGTAGAAATGTTAAGAATGAAAGATGAGGAAAAATAAGATCCTGATATTTTCTTTTTCCATGCAAAATAACATGTTGTTAAATATTGCCCATTATCACCAAGGTTGAAGGAATTTTTCCAAGAGGATAATGGAGCAAGTCATTCACCAAAGCAACCATGTTATGTAGCTCCATGAAGACCTCTCGTGTCTGTTAACAGTTTTCATCATTGACTGGTAATCAGACGATGTTCTCGCATGTTCGACTTCGACTCCCATATTCGCATGCTTGAACTTGTACTTTGTTCGGGTTGAGATGGAACGCAAGACCCTAGATTTTGTCTGTTGAGATCCAGGTTGAATTTTTGGATCATTATAATCACTACATGACTCATTCACTGGATGGCTGCGACCATGCCTGAGTCTATTTATCGATCCTCACTGGATGGCTGCGTCCATACCTTGGATCCAGATTTTTATGTACTCTGCTATGGATGGCTGAGCCCATACCATATACATCATGTCCTTGAGATATCAATTGTACTTCGTGCAGGTTCTCCAGCGGCCGTGTTTTCAGTCGACCATGTTCTTGTAAAGCATTTCAACCCTCTCTCTCTCAGGCTTCATGCTTTAGGGGGCATCTGTTACACAGTATGTTGTCACCGTCCCTATTACCCCTTCTCGCGCACATTGGAGGACCTATTCCAAGACCTGTGAGAAGTGACATAACTTGAAAACACCTACATTGTATCCCCTTGAGTATGTACTTCATATGCCCTGAAGACACCTTCTGCAAAATAGCCATAAATATAGCCCTTTTTCCATTGGTGTTGTTCCACAGTGTATCACTCACGCCAATGGGGGAAATTCTCTAAAGAGGGCGCGCCAGCTGGCGCTCTGTGTCAAAGTCGCACTAGCACCAACCCAGTTGGGTAAAGTTTTTAACAAACAAACTTCCGAAGGTTCCTTCTAACCTATTCATGAACTGATTCCAGTTTGAGTTAGTTCAGTTGGGCTTCGAATCTCCATGGAAGGGAAGTAGTTCTCCACCTCTCATGGAAGCTTCCTAATGATAAGGACAATCCCATGAATCTTTTGGATGATCTTATCTCCTTCTTCTCTCTCTATATAAGCTTGTCCTTTTTCCTTTGACAAGCTAGTTAGTAATTCTACTCTCCAAGCTCCAAATTCTAAGTCCCAAAGTCTGACGATTGCTAAGCTCATGCTACAAGAGGCCTTGTTCATCCCCATAAGGCTATATATTTAAGGAGGAGATCCATGTCCAAGTAATCAAGGAGAGAGAGGCTTGTTCCCCATCCCCTACAAGCTTTGCAAGGCATGTCTTGTTGATCACCCAGCCAAAGGAGGATTTGACGTCAGAACTTGGTTGTATTCTCTTTTGTTTATCAATAATAATAGACGACTATAATTATGGTTCCACTCATATTGTCTTTGTAATGATGTTTGAGTTGTATCATTTCTGACTAATACATAGTTGCATTTCGTGGATTTTATGCTTGTATTTGTCTTGTTCTTTGCATGTGCAGGTGTCTGTTCACGAGGATCGTGAGGATTGTGACCAGCTGAAGCAAAAGAACGGGAGCGATGACTCTTCTACGAATACTAGCATTGGATTTGAGGTAGGCCCTCATCATCGGCCTTTACTTTGGAATTAGGAACCTACGTGTTAGCGTTTTTTGATTATTGCTAGACCCCATTTAGGCTAGTGGGATCACCTCTGTTTGCAGAGGAGATTTAATTGTACAACAATGCAAAATCACATGCTGTTAAATATTGCCCATTATCACCAATGTTGAAGGAATTTTTCCAAGAGGATAATGGAGCAAGTCAATCACCAAAGCAACCATGTTATGTAGCTCCACGAAGACCATGGCAGCCTAGTCAACCTAGTATGATAAAAGAACCTAATTCATAATTTCAAGCTTATGCAATCCATCTTAAAGTAATTGGAACACACCCTTTCCTTGGAAATCTTGGCCATCTCAACCCCAAAACAAATCTTGGCAACAAGGTTGGAAATAATGTTATGGGAGAAATCCAAAACATTATCAATATTTCCTCGGTATCCTCCATACCCAACTACATGTTATTCCTACCATCTATTGGGTGTGGAGCCTAATTATCTTTTGTATTCAAAGCTATCGCCGCATTGGACCCCAGTTTGTAATGGGGTGGCAATGCTGCCCATAAAATATTCATTGCAAGGGGGGTTTAGTGGGGCGAGCTGCAACCTTTGGGAGCGCCCCCCCCCCCCCCCCCCCCCAGCGGGGGGATCAGGGGTAGCGCCCTTGAAGTGAAAAATAAATGTAAAATTGCCTTGTACAATGTTGTAATTTTGTAGTCAATCTGGGTTGTTCATTAGGCAAAAATCTGACAGTAGAAGTTATGTTTAATTTAGGGTTTTTTTCCCTAGAAGGCAACCCCTCGCTATATATGAGGGAATTGTATTGCATTTATGTAGATCTATATTCTAAGTGAGGAAGAGAGAGGAGACTGAGAGTGAATAGGGAATTACAACGATTCTGTTGTAGGTTGTATCTCTTCAGTTTTCTAGATAATATAAAAGGAACGACTGGCTATTTCTTCATCAATGTAGCCCAAACTGGGTGAACCACGTATATCTATGTCTCTCTTATTTTATTCTTTTTCTGTGTTTATATTTCTGCAATATTTTATGTGTTCCATTGCTCTATAATATATAATATTCTAACACCATCCACCTCCACCACAACCACAACCCCAACCACATCCATCTGTGGTGAAGTAAAATTATAAGTGCGGACACAAACAAATTCCTCTAGTCCGATAATGGGTCTAGCCACAATAGATACATTCTATGGAATATTTCTCTAGAATAGAACCAATTAAGAGTGCCTACCTCTTAGTCTATTTATCCTATTTGATGATGTCCTCACTTTCTCTCTCCAGCTATCTCTCGCTTCTTTCTTCAAACACCTTAAACAAGTAAACAACAAAAAAAACAAACATGATAGTAGACAAATTGTAATTTAGCCTACTTAACAATTCAAGAAACATTAAGCCACGAATATGTAAGATGAAAAATCATGTAGGAAATCAATTGATAATTTCATATATTAATATCAAAGAGAGATTACAACCATTTTTCTTGACATTGCAGTCCTCCTCTGACAAGAGCAGGTTCCCACACACTTCTCCTAGCATTCCATGATGGTCTCAATCAATAATAGTTTTAAGGCTCTTCCCTTTAGGCTTCACTCCAAACCAAATCACACTTCTCCCTCACACAACTAGATAGCTACAACTAGTAATAGCTTGTTGTTTACTAGCATTAGCACACCAATATCAACACTCAACACTAACACTAACTTGTGCTTGGGAAGAAGGGAGGTTTATATAGGATGAATGGATGGGAGATGGATCCTCTTCTCATGGGAGAATGTATTATCCCTTGAGGTAGTTCCATCAGTATAGGGAAAAGGAGCCCAAATTGACATCCTCAACCCCATTCGTCCAAACCATTTACTAGACTTTTGTTACGAAGCTTCTAGCGCTAGAAGCTTCGGCTCCTAATTTAAAAAAAAATCAGTAATAGGACCAGCGTGCCTAGAACGCAGCTCAATCACTCCATTCAGAGTGATGGATAGTGCTAATCTCTGCACATCATCGCGAGGGAGACAAAGATCAATAGCTTCAGTCTTGTAAACTAGGCAAAATAGGAGTTTCACGGGAAATGGTGGAAAAGGGAATTGATCTACTCATGAAGAGGGACACAATGGGAGTTTCTTCATGAAAGAAAAGCATGCGGGGTTCATTCTAGAGGTCCTCCAAGATCAAGGAACAGGCAATACAGGGACAGTGACAAAATTATGTGTAACAGATGCCCCCTAAAGCGTGAAGGACGAACTGGAGTGAGGGATGAAATGCTTTATAAATCAGTGCGGGGAACCAATCTGCCATTGGAAGACCTGCAAGTAAGTACAGATACATATACATAAACTAAGAACTATGTCAAATGATACATGAATCGTGGCGTGGATGTAGCCATCCAGATAATGATCATGTAAATGGATCTAGACATGAGCGCAACCATCTATTAAAGTGGATCATAATGAAACCAAGGTATGGTTGCATCCATCCAATGAGAAGGATCACATATGATAACTCATGGCCTGGTCACAACCAGCCATCTGAAAGAGACATGCATATCATCATAACCATGTCACATCACTTCGTAACCTAGACTTTTGTGATCTGAGTCCAGGGTCTTGCACTCCAACACGACCTGATAAAAGTACAAATTCTAACATGTGAATAGATGTGTTGACGTTGAACATGCTAGAAAGTCACTTTATTACCATTCAATGATGTAAAATGTTAACAAGCATGAGAGAAACCACCAATAATGACAATGGTCCTCAAGGTACTATCAGTGAAATCCACGGAATTTGAATAGAGGAACTAAAGTTGAACTCCCGTCAAATCACTCGATCGAAAGCCAATGATGTGAACTTGTCATCGGGTGCGAAGAACTTGCCATTAGGGCATGCAAGCTCTAAGGTGCTAGAAGGGAGTCTCTCGGTTAACTTCCCAGATAATGAGTTGAAGTCGATGGAAAGTGACCGTGTCAAAGGAAGGCCATAATGAATCCCACATCATCAACGCAAGAAGAGAGGATGAAAAATGATTTTGGATGATACAGAGAATCAAAGGTAATTGTAACTACAGAAGGAAAAATCTTGAACATATCAGTGACACGACTAGAAGTTTGGTAGATTTTGGCTCCATGGGATCAGTGGTCATGATGATGTAGGAGAGATCAATAGAAGGAAAAAAATAAATGGCCCAAACCCAAGAAAGTCAATGATATAAAGGAGGATATCCCAACCCAACACAAAGCAAAGGGTGTCATGTTCAAGATTGAGCTACTGACACAACTGATATATTTCCAAATTTTCCCCACCATTTCTAGCAGGTACCCCAATTATTTTTTATTCAAAAGCTTGAAGGGGATAGCATATGCTTGCAATGTAACTTTGTCCTTCGGACGAATCCAACCTAGTAAGTTTAACAAGCCCTAGGAAGGAGAATCTTATGTTTGTCATGGTGATGAATCCGATGTCGTTTAATACTTTAATGAGTCCGACAAAGTTGTAACTCAGTATCTTTTTCATGTTTAGAGAGTTTGAAAAAGACACATAAAAGAAAACTCCACATGGTCCCTTTTCGTACATTTGTGTCTCTCGAGCCCGAAAAGGTAGAAAACGATACTTGAGAGAACCACTTGACTATTTCAGTCAAGGAGTACCTATTTTGTAAATAGTGCCTCCCAGCCCGAAAAAAGGGGTAAACTTATACTGGGCACATAACGTTTCACATCTGTTAATGAGTTCGAAATGACAAGGGCTCGGCCATATTTTTGCTTTTAAAGGGTCGGAAAAGAGCTAAAAGAGGACCCCCCATTTTATTTTCTTTTACGAGTCAAAAGGGAAAAACACTTGGCAATCTTTTCATATGAGTCTAATGAGTTGAGGAAAGAGCTGAAACGTGATTTGTCATCATCGTCGAACATCCATCACCTGTCACTGCACAAATAAGGTAAATTGTATTATCAAATTCTTGAGGAAAAATAGGTCAAAATATTTACAAAAACCAGATATTTTCATGAGAAAATGAATAAAAAGGGGAAAGGTAAATATATTTTTACCATTTACCATTTTACCTTTTCTCTGAAGATTTTTTACTCACATTTTCCCTAATTGTTCTAGAGCAGATTGTGGGAGATCTGGGAGGTCAATCGACGAGCTGCTAGTTCCAGGTAATAGCCAAAGCCCTGAGCTCCATTTTCATGTCCTTTATTTCTTCTTTTAACCACTTTTTTAGTTTTTTGAGGGGGTTTTTGAAAAACGTTTTCACCCTCAGTCGGCATGATTTTCGGGCATGGAATCACACTAGTCGAGGGTGATTAACAAAGCCATCTGTGTTGATCAGAAAAACTGTTTTTAAAATAGCCACGCCAATGTCGTGGATAGGGTAAACCCCTATTTTCTCAAAAGTTTACTGTTTAAACTTAAATTTTATGGGCCAGGGATGATTGTTGACTCAAATTAATGGCTTTTGCCAGAAATATTCGCTGAAAATGGTGGACTGGAAAGAACAGGAACATGAACATGTTGACATCCAGGCAATGAATGACCCAAATTTCATGGAAGCTTGAGGGCTTGCGGGCTCCTCTAATTCTTTCTCATACCAGGGATGTGGGCCCAACCCGAGTTGCTTCGGTACCTCATTAATCTTTGGGATATTAATCGAGAGATTTTTGTCATTGGTGACCAAGAGCTCGAGTTGGAAACTTCATATATATACTTCATCACTGGGCTATCATGCAGAGGGGAACCAGTGAACCTGTATGGGTCACAACTGATTGGGGCAAGCATATCTTCCTTGCTTTCTGAACACTGCCCTAAGGCAATGAAATCCAAAAGTGGGAAGATAGAGATTTCCAATATTCAAGATCTGACACTGAGGGTGCTTCTGTTGACTATCAATAGATTGGTGGGTCCCAGGTAGAACATGAGACTAACAAGTTAAAGTTTCTTTATGTTATTGGTTGCACAACAACTACAATCTTCAACTGGGCAAAGGCCATGAAGATGAACATCAAGTGCCAGCTATCTAAAGCCAAGGTAGGAAATCTAAAGCAATTTGGCTTCAGATTAGTGCTTATGTCCTTCTTCTTGGAACAAGTACCACTGTTCCAGTATCAGCTGACTGAGGTAGATCCTCCTATGCCACGCAATCTATGGATGGCCCCACTGGAGTCATTTGATGCCGAGGATCATTGGGGGTCAGCACATTTCATATTGACCTGCATTTTTTTCATGGCTACGATGACAAAATATCGTCGTGGAGGACTGGACATATAATGGTATTAATTTCCGTGGAGATCCAGATATGCCCTTACTAGATGGAGAGGACTTCGGTGATGAAGGTAAAAAATAAAATTTTTTATTTTGAGATTTTTTTATTGTTTTTGGTATATATGTGCTTATAACATTTCTCCTGTTAATGTAGACATTGGACCAGAGCGGCCCGCTGGAATGTCCCCAATAGCCAGGTGCATCCCCTGCCCTATTGATATTGTCACTCCCCTACGAGGAACCTTGAGGTGTTGACTCGTGGTATCTCGGAGTATGCTCAAGTATGAGACATTCCTCGTTAGTACTAGAGACACATTGTGGGAGTCTAGGAGCGGATCCGTCAATTGCTGACTCGTGTTGCATGATCTGTATCATGCTACCACGATCACCGTGCTGATTAGTTCCTAGGTCTAGAACTTACATATTTTTTGAGGCCTGCGTGCCATAGATATATGAGGCCTATGAGCCACTGATGTTATTTTAGACACACATATTATTTTTTAGGGTTTTGATGTATAAAACATTATCACTCGTATATACTTATATATATATATATATATATACTATATATATATATATGTTGTACTTTCCTATCTACTATGGTACAAATGGTTTTTTTTTTTATCTTTTACATGTTTTGTAAATGTCTATCTAACACATGATTAGCTAATGCATCTTCCAATGTATTCATGCATCTATGAATATGATTATATGTAATGTAATCAAAATTCCTTTCCAATAGATTGGTACGGAGATACATTATTAATATTTGAGGGTTTCTAATGGAATATTTCCCGTTGAGTTGAAGGACAACAAGCTGTGAATCCAAGTTGACAACCAGTTCTCTGATTCCCAGAGCAATGGCTTTTGACAATAGTTCGATGACCACACTGTATTTAGCAATGTTGTTGGTTGTGCAACCTAGATAGATACCTTGAAGGTCAATCAACTCACTGTTAGGGTCATAAATAGCCCATGCTGCAGATGATAAGTTCTGGGTACTACGGCAAGCACCATCAATGAAACCAATGTGGGGAGTCACAGGCATTTGCAAAGTTAGAAAAGCATAGTAAACAATAAAGTTGTTTGAAAACTATCACATAAAACCACGCTACACAAAAATGAATGAAGCACTAATGTACACAAGTAACGATGCAAGATGACCTAAGCATAGTACTTCTTTAAAGAGTCCATGTTGGGACTCGGGTAATCAATCAACATAGATGGACACCAAAGTTTTACCATTGCCATGACGAGTAAGCATCGACTCAGCCAAATAATAGAGTAGAAGTCATATAAGGCTTTACCCCCATGACCCCTAGGTGAGGGAGGGTTACGAGTCAGATGAGAACCCCTTTGCAAGGATGGGCAATCAGTAAAAACTTGAGGAGGGTGAAAAATCTTGAATCCATGAAGGGATACAGATGCCCTCAGTTGAAAGACCTTAACTATGTTAGGATGAACTGACACATCAAGAGAGACTAGAGAAGAGGACTCTTTGAAAATGGTAGACATGATCGTCGGGTGAGGCAGGAACGAGGAGTGATGATGAGTATCGATCCAAGGTGGTTCCTCGAGAGACATGACTTCCATGATACCTTCATCATCAAGGAATCTTAGGCCCCTACGCTATTAGTGTAACTCCTTATTGTTATTAGTACAACCCCCTTATTATATTGTTGTGCCCATGTACTCCCCATATTGTTATTATTGTGCCCCATAGAAGACCACTATTGTTACTATTGTGTCCTTACATTATTATTGTTAGGTTGGCTCTAATTATATTATGACCCCTTAGACTCCTATGTATAGAAAGGAGGTCTTGTCATTTGTATCATCTAATAATTGTTCATTTGTGTAATGTAAAGGACGTTGCCCCCTTGAAGAGGCATATTTCTAAGGTGTTCATCTATCTTTTCTATCTTTTCGTGAGTTGGTTTCATAACATTTGGTATCAGAGCATTGGATTCTAGGGTTTTGCTACTCCAAATAGGTCATTGTGGAATTGTCATTATAACTTTCTTTCTGTGACATTTTAGAAGCAAAAAAAAAAAACCATTTGAGACAAGCTCACACTAAACCTCAAGTCTAACTTTCAGAGCTTGTCTCACTATATTTTTGGGGATATGATCTGAGGAAGTTAGGGTTTTTGCAAGCTCCAGAATTTCAATTAAAATAGGTCATCGTAGGATTTTCACTATAACTCTTTTACTACAAAGCTTCAGAAGCGAAAACAAACACCCATTTGAGAAGAAATTGGTCTGAACCTTGAGTCCAAATTTCAGATTCTGTCTCGCTACATTTTTGGAGATATAGTCTAAGGAATTTAGGGTTTTTACAAATCCCTAAATTACATTCTAAACAGGTCACATTGGGAAAATTGTCATAACTATCTCTCTGAGCATTAGATTGAAATTTCATAAGAAGCTACAGAAATAGGACATACTATAGTTTTCTGCATATATTGTTCAGATCTGAAGGGAAAAATAGTGACACGTGGCACTTCATACAAGTTATCTCTTCTGAAAAGGTATATAATGAGACCATCCTAGGACATTGTGCATAACTCTTTCTTGGAGAATCCAATTTCAATCAGACTGGTGGCATTGGAAGGAGGACGTAGAGGGATACTATAGATCATGATTTTAGAACAGGAAGATCTGATATTACAGAGTTATAGTCATTTCAATATCGAGCTCCTAAAATCAAGAAAAGGTGATATGAGGAAGTTTGATGGCGTAAATTGGATACTACAGATGGAGAAATATTTTGATCTACATGGTGTACCACTATTACAAAAGGTATGTATTGCATCTTCATATTTAGAATTGGATCAATTTTTATGGTATAAATGGCTTTGTTCTCGTAAACCACTTGTTACGTGGTCAATTTTCACAGAGGAAATGATAGCACATTATGAGGATACAAAGAGAAACACCTTCTTTATCCAATTGAAAAATCTCAAACAAAAGGGTTCAATGGCAAAGCACATTTAGGACTTTCAAAAATTGAATAAAAAGGTAAATGATATTCTAGGGAAACAAAAGATAATAGTTTTATCTATGCCATGGAAGTTGATATCAATGGTATGAAAGCATATTGGAGGAAAGGCATGGAAGATTTGAAGAAAGACATGGAAGTTTTGAAGGAATGTGGGAGAAAACTGCTACAAGAAAGACCTCCTAATGATGAAAAGGATCAAGAAACATCAAAAGAAAAGGATACTCACCAAGAACCAACCCCAAAGAAAGAAGAAATGAATCTGACCATATCTTGTAATGCATTTGTCGGAATTACCACTCCTCAAACTATAAATATATATGGACATATTAATAAGAAAAATGTTCAAGAAGTGAAATATCACATCAAGAAAGAAGAAATGAATCTGACCATATCTTGTAATGCATTGGCTAGAATTACCACTCCTTAAACTATCAAGATAGAAGGACATATCAAGAAGAAAAATGTTCAAGAAGTGAAAGATCACATCGAG
>APFE031288941.1:0-37425 GCA_000404065.3 Pinus taeda
TGATTATAGAAACATGAAACGTGAACAACAATCATTTGTCATCAGCTAGGACGACATCCAGTAACTGAAAACTTCGACAAGATAAATGCCCAAAACCACCACAAGAATCGTAAGCTATTAACCAGATATCAATTTCGTATCCCGACTTGAAAATTTAGATCTCAGCGTGAAACATATAACATGAAACCACTGAATCTGGGAAAAATTAATTTTCCCACAAAATTTTTTATGGCTTTTCTCGATTTTTTTTTTTTTTAACAGAACAAAAATAAAAATCTAATTGTAAATCTATTCTAAAAATAAAAGAAAAGAGAAACCCTAAACAATTTAAAATCAAAACCCTAAATATTTTATTGATTTTTTTTATTTTATATTAAAAATTAAAATTTTTCAAATAAAATAATGCTAAATTAAAACTAACTAAAGCTATTTCATATATTAAACTAAAAACTAAAAAAAATAACAAAACTGAATGCTAACGTAACATAACATATATATATATAAAAAATGAAACAAAAAAAAGTAATCAAAACAAACCAACGAAAAATAAACCTACGCTATCTCAAAAATTTAACACATACATATGATAAAAAAAAGAATGAAATACGTGACTCACTAAACCCTGCAAACGATTATTTACTTGTTAGACGGATGAACCATATAACGAAACCGATTTCCGGTTATGAAACGAACAGGCTAAACCCTTTACGCATTAAAAAGGAATGAACAGACATGCGATCTCATAAACCGACTGCCTTACCACTCTCACGCATACCTGGCCCGTGATCTCTTCGAAACGCAAAAAAAATCGATTCTGAAGCTCACACGCATATCAGTTCATCAAAATTTTGTTTGCAGGCTTGACGGCGGACGGAGAGAATTTTCAGAGCGATCGAACGCTGATTGACAAATCGATTGTGGTTTTGGATGATTGCAGGTGCGATGGCGGGCAGAGAAACGTAGCAGCGGAGCTCGATTTGGCGGCTCAGTTTGTAGGTGATTAATGGTGACTGCGTGCAGGCTTTGAGGTTCACAAAGCTTCGAAGATGTTTGGATGGCGGGCAGCGGAAATCGGATTGCAGGCTGGAGCAGGTTTTTGTTGGCAGGCAGAGGAGACGCAACAGCAGGAGCTGCGTGGGCAATCTTTGCTTAGGAAAAACGTTGTTGCATGTTCTACAGTTCGGATGACGGGTTTAAATCTGCAAAACGCGAATTTTTTGACTGTGCGGAGAGGAGAGAAGCAAGGATCGATGGCTATTTTTCTTTATTTGCAGGGTTTGGATGGCGGACAGATAAAATGCAGCAGCAGCGTGGAAGGGGATAAGGTTGGAGTTGAATGCCACGTACAGGAGCAGAGAAGAGACAGGTTTGCTGGCAGATTCGATAGAATAGCAAGTGATGATGGGGTCAGTGAGAAGAGTGAGGAGTATAGTGAACACTGCAAGGATACTCGAAATTTTCCAGAAACCTCAACACAGTATCAGATAAGAGAAGAAAGCAGATCGGTGCCCCAGAAACCCTTGAAGCAATTTTCATAAAAAAAATTTAAATTGCCCTGCTTCAGACTTAACTGACGGAAACCCCAAAATTTCTCCAGTTCTGAAATAAACACCCTTGCAAAAGTTATTTTCTGAGGCCAGTTTCGCACAAAAAATTTCTTCTTCCGACCTGCAACCTGGAATGGAAAACAAAATCTGGAAAGAACACGCAAATAAAAAATGAAACCCTACAAGCTGGATCAAAATTTCAAAAATTAAGCTCTGAAACAGCCAAATTTGTCAGTTATCACCCAAAATATTTTTTTTTTTTAGAAAATTTCAGCTTTAAAAAATGCTTCAGAAAACTCTCAAGAAATAACACAAACTAAATGATTAACCCAGGGCTCTGCAAAGAAGAGCCTGTGGGAGTTGGCTGGTTCAGCCTAGAACTTCCCCAAACGCCCACCAATATTCTTCAGTAAAGGCTTTTCCTGCACAGCTTAAGCAACCATCAGCATAGAGAGAAAAAATGCTGCTAGATCTCAGAAAATAATGGAGATACCTGCCATTATCTCAAAAACCCTAACAACGCTCAAACCCTAGTACATGAACAAGATACCTGTGCTCATCATACTCAAAAAACAAAGCTATCACATGCAGAAAATTAAGCATCTCACAACACTTCCAGAGAGTAATACCATCCAGATTTGGACCCCAAAGTCTTCTTTTATTAACAAAAAAAAGGTTTACAATAGAGCTTCTTCAGTCTTGGACTCACAGATCAGATGATCTGAAATGACCCCCTAAGACCCTATATAAAGGAGATGATCCCAACGGCTAGTTCGAGTGATCCATGTTGAAGCGATCTCGACCGTCGATGAGGATCAAGACATCTCTTAATCTCATCCGTCGATTTTATTAAAAAAATATTTTTTGCATGCACTCACAAAAAATATTATTATTTTATTCTTTAGGGTTTTCTTTTATGAATTTTATATTTTATTATGTCTATTTTATTATTCATTTATTTATTTATTTATTTTTTTTAATTTTTTTTTTTTTATTATTTTTATTCATTTTTAATTTCTTAATCATTTTAAAATGGATCATCGAACTAAGCCTTCGGAAACTCACCTAGGACCTAGGACTTAGGACTCATGAGGGGATTTAAAACATTTTCGACCCTCAGGACACATTACATCATGACGTTTACAATTTACATCTTAAGGGAGAAAAACCCCTTTAACATAGACCCTCACAATATCACCCAGTTCTGCGACACAACTATAATCTAGCAGATCAACACACTAGGATTCTCCTAAAATTCCAATGACAAAATTTATCCCGGCTTTGGGGTCAGGTTTGAAGGAAAACTCTGCCGATCCATGGATCGGTGAGACGAAAAACCTTCCGGGACATAGATTATCATTAGAAAGTTAGGTCCACCTAGGCAAATTACATACATGACTCTTGTCCTGCTAAGATTATTTACATTTCATATATGCAGACTGGGTTCACAATTGGATTGATCAAGCTGCTGATGACTGTTGGATGGCACGGACACGCTGATCAGGTGTTGCCCCTTTTTGCAAGGAAAAAAAGGAGTGTACTGCATGGGTAGTTGACCGATAGAAGTCAACACACCCAATCCCTATGATTAGGTGTCAACATTCCCCCCCTTAATCTGAAGGGATGTTGTTGAGTCCAAGCATCGTTCTGCATCTTTCAAGCTTTTCTCTTCCAAGCACTTTGGTGAAGATGTCTGTAATCTACTCATTAGTGGAACAATGGCGAAGATGGATTGTTTTGGCCTCAACATGATGTCGAATGAGATGATATTTTGTATTGATGTGGTTCGTTCGATCATGGAACTTTGGGTTCTTGGCTAACTTTATTTCAGAGGTATTATCAATCACGAGTGGAGTCAAATGTACTTGTTTTACCTGCAAATATTCCAGAATTTTCCTGAGCCACACAATTTCTTTTGTTGTCTCAGCTACTGCCACATATTCTGCCTCTATTGTGGAATCTGCTGGAATTGATTGCTTGCATGATCTCCAGGAGACAGCTCTTGATCCAAGACTCCTAGCATAACCAGAAGTAGATACCCCAGTTTCTTTATCTCCATCAAACTCTGAATCAGAGTATCCAATCAAGCTGAAGTCGCCCACCTGTGTATACTTGAGTCGAAAGTCTTGAGTTCCCTTTAAGTACTTTAGAACTCTTTTTGCAGCAAACCAATGTCCCTCACAAGGATTTTGCATAAACCTGGAGAGGATTCTAACAAAAAACGAAATGTCTGGTCTGGTAGTAGTCAGGTAGTTGAGACTTCCTACAAGTTTTCTATACTTGTTGCATCCTCAAATTCTTTTCATTCAATGGATGTGAGTTTTAAGTTTTGTTCCATTGGAGTAGTTAGAGGATTGCATTCAGCCATGCCAAACCTGTTAAACAAATCTCCAATGTACTTCTTTTGAGAAAGGAATATGGACTTCGGATGTTGAGTTACTTCAATACCAAGATAGTAATGAACATAGCGCAAATCAGTCATTTCAAAACCTTTCCTCAATTCCTTCTTTATGAATGCAATGTAGCTCTCATTGTTCCCTATCATCAAAAGATTATCTACATATACCACAAGATATACAATTGTTTTGCCAACTTTCTTGACAAACAAAGTTGCATCATCAAGATCATAATGTTTGAAGTTGAGTTTCAGAAGATGCTCAGTTAGTTTTTCATACCAGTCTCGCAGTGATTGTTTGAGGCCATACAAGGATTTCACAAGTTTGCATACTTAATGTTCATGTCTTTTCATAGCAAATCCTTTAGGTTGGGACATAAAAACATTCTCTTTTAGATCTCCATTCAAGAAAGCAGTTTTTACATCCATTTGATGGACTTTCCAACCGTTCTGAGTTGCTAGGGAAAAGAGTGTCCAGATGGTAGCCCATTTTGCTGTGGGGGCAAAAGTCTCCTCATAATTGACCCCTTCTTTCTGTGCAAAACCTTTTGCCACAAGCCTGGCTTTGTGCTTGTCAAGTGAGCCATCAGTGTTATACTTGTTCTTGTAGACCCACTTGCAGCCAATTGGTTTGGTTCGCAATGGAGGATCAACCAGCTTCCAAGTGCCATTCTTTATCAAGGCATCATACTCCTTTTGCATCGCTTCTTTCCATTCATTGTGAGAAGCGTCTTCTTTGAAGGAAGTTGGTTCAAAATCTTTAGACAAATTCAATTCATAATCATAAGAAACATCCATATCAACAGGTGAATCAGAGTCATCTACATCACCTCCATTTTGTCGGGTTGAATTTCTTGTTCCTGTCTTTCCAACCTCATCAGGATGAACACTTTCAAGTGTCTTTGTCAACTACTTTGGGGGACCTTTCTAAGATGGTCCAGGCTGCTTGGTTGATTGAGTTGGGACTGAATCAAGATTGAGTATCCCAATTCTGTCAATCACATCACTCAAAGTATTATCAATGGTTGGAGTTTCATGCGGGGGAGAGAGTGCTTCAGAAGAAGATTCCATAGGTTGATCCAGTATAGGAATCCCCCATTCAAGGTGTGGAATCTGATTATCAAATTCTTGAAATGATTTTGCATTTGTGAATCTATCCAAGCGATCAAGTTGTTACCCAACAACATTGTCAGCTTTGGATGATTCAAGAAAGATTACATCTCTAAATATAACAAACTTTTTATTGACTTCATCATAGAGACGGTATGCTTTGGAGGTGTTTGAATACCTCAAGAAGATACACTTACGACTCCTTGCGCCAAGTTTGTTTCTATGTACCTTTGGTATCAAGGCATAACAGTGAGAACCAAAGACCCTGAGATGCTTTACCGAAGGAATGTGCCCATACCACATTTCATAGGGAGTCTTGTTTCTAATAGAATTAGATGGACATCTATTCTTTACATATACAACACATAGAACTGCATCAGCCCAAAACATCAATTTTACATTTTTGAAAAACATCATGGAGCGCACTATATTTAAGATTGTCCTATTCATTATTTTAGCTACTCCGTTCTATTGGAGATTATAAGGCACAATTGTTTGATGTTTGATCCCATGTTGGCGAAGATAGTTTTCAAATTCATTTGAAGTGTATTCCTTTCCATTATCAGTGTGAATAGAGCCAATATGAGATTGTGCATCATTTTCAATCCATGTATTGAAAGTTCTTGAAAGTTTGAAAAGCATCAAATTTTTTCTTCAATAAATAAACCCAACACATTCTGGTGTAGTCATCAATAAATGTCACCATATATTTATTTCCATTTGCAGAAGGAACAGGCATTGGACCACATAAATCTGAATGAATGAGTTCAAGTTTTCTATGTGCTTTGGAATGTGAATCATGAAAAGACTGTTTGCTATGTTTTCCTAGAATGCAAGCATCACATTTCTTAAGTTTCCTAGGAATTGTAGGCAAACCAGTCACACCATTTTTCTTCAACAAACGGAGGTTGTCATAGTTCAAGTGTCCAAATCTGGTTTGCCATAATAAACTTGATGGAAATGTACCTTCATCATAATGAGAATTGTATGAGAAATTTTGTGCATGAGCAGAGGTACCTTGCAGCTTGAGAAGCCTTTCTTCTTCTATCCCCGTCATGAAAAGTGAGAGATCTGATGCTTTTCTCACCTCAACCTTGCCATCAAACATATAAATGGAGTGTCCTTGTTGGCGGATGTGGACCAAGGACAACAAGTTTCTCCTCAGCTGTGGGAGGTATAAAACATCATGCAAAAGTAAGTCTGGAAGACTAGGCAATTTAAGCCTGATTGTGCCAAGACTTGATGGCTTGAGTTTTGATTTGTCTGCAAAATATACTGCTCCATTAACATTGTCAGTAAATTCTTCAAAAAAATCTCTTCTAAAAGTCATGTGGCAAGTTGCTCCTGAATCAAGCAACCAATCATTTTTTAAGAAGCAAGTGAAGCATTAAATAAGTCTTCATTTACTCCAATATTACAATGTGCCACGACATAGTGAGCGGATTCAAGTGCTTTACCTTTCTCTTTGTCATTAGTTTTACCTTTGGGTTGGTTTCTTTCCTGCTCAATTTTGTCCCAAGGCAACTTGCATGTGGATGCATCATGTGATCCATCTCTATTGCAACGTATGCAATGCAAATCTGACTTTTCACCTTGAGAGTGTTTGCCCCCCTGCCTCTGAAATTTCTTTTTCGTCTTCCTCTTCAACCACCTCTTCCTCTGGAAGGATCTTGAGCAAGATTCTTCTCTCTATGTGCAAGACACAACCTCTTCAGAAGACTGAAGAGTTGTCTTCTTCCCAAAAGCTCTCTCTTTCAACAGAATTTTCACAAGGGAGTCAAAGGTAATTTCTTTGAGGTTTCCATTTGCTTGCAATGACTCAAGATAATTTGAGTAAGTGGGATAAAGTGCCTTGACAAAAGCTATCAGGGGAATGTCCAGTTCAACATTAGTGACTTTGATATCATGCATAATAGATTTTACTTCTGATGCAAGAGCAAGAGGATCATCATTTTGTAATTCAAGGTTGAACAATTTAATCATGAGTTGAACAACTTCAAGTGCAGAGTGTGAGTCATAGAGTTCCTTCAATTTTTGTAAGGCTTCGAAAGCATTTGAAAATGGCGAAATGTGGCAACTCACCTCTTCATTCACTAATGCTATAGTCAAGGCATAAGCCTTGCTGTTCTTATTTTCCCAAATGGCAAATTCCTTGTCTGAGGTAGGCTGTTTTGGTTCTTTGTCTCCGTCTCCAACACACACTCCTTTCCACAACTCATTAAAAATGAGAGTGTGTTTGATTTTCTGAGACCACTCAGGATAGTTCTTCTTCCCATTGAGAACCACTCCCATAATAGATATCAATGAATGCATTTTAAAATTTGTATATTGTAAAAAAAATACTTCTGCTGGCAAAAATGCACTTCTGGTGGTAATTTTGTAATAAAATTACAATTCTGATATATATAGAGCAAAGGTATTATATGAGGGAGGTTTATATGGGGGATGGTTATATGGGGGAGGGCTTATATGAGGGAGATTTATATGGGGGATGGTTATATGGGGGAGGGCTTATATGAGGGGAGGGATAATATGAGGGAGGGCTTATATGAGGGAGGCGGGTTCGGGCCCCACGGTTACACGTTATATTTAAAACTATAAGACACGTTATATCTAAAACTGTAAGGGCATGCTATATATGGTATGCGCACAATAACATATTAAACACATGATAGTGTTGAAAGAACCCAAAATTAAACACATGACAACGTATGAGAGGGAGGTATGATACTGGGACTGGGAGGCAGCAGATTTATATTATTCAACATATTGTAAAAAAAACTGGGAGTGGGATAATCACAACGTTGTAATATTATACCACAATTATAAAAAAATGTAGTGGAGTATGATGGTATGGCAGCATATCACCAAACAATGATTTCAAGCTTCCGTGGATCACAAGTATATGGGAGGGGCGTATGGAAGTAGAGCGAAGGGGCGTATGGAAGAAGAGCAGAGCGAAGGGCGTACCAGAGGAGGAGGGGCCGTATGTGGAGAGGTCGTAAAAGATGTATGAAGCAACGTAGAGACAATGTGTTGTGGATTATATGATTGCATAAATCAGAATACCAATGCGGCTATCAAAAACTAACTACAACCAGCACCAGAGGTATCACCGCTCGTCTCGTCTTTGTATAGGACTTGAACCAGGGACAGCCTAAGGGCCTACGGAAGTTGAAATGTTTGTAGGAAGAGTGGTCGCTAGTGCACATTCTCCATCAGATTTAACACAGAGGCATGGAGGTTTGCTGGAGGCCGAGCACAGTGGTATGGAGACCTGGAGGTTGAGCACAGTGGTATGGAGACCTGGAGGCCGAGCACTGTGTGTGGAGAACACCCTCTGGGACTACTCCAAGCACAATAGAAAACGCATCTGAGATTAGAGACTTGGCACTCGACGGTGGAATGGAAAACACATCTGATGGTGTAGGTAAGATGGGTGCAGGCTTCAGGGTATGGTAGAGGTGTCATTTCTGCAAAAGGATTAGGCAGAATGGGCAAAACAGGCAGAATCAGAGTTACAAAGTAGAGGGAGGCCAAAAAATGGCGCTGACTCTGATACCATGTCAGACCAGGAGCTAACTCCTCAAATGAGAATCTGTTTATTCATTTGGGCTGTTCATAGTTATATACATGAGGCAGTGACTCTTGAGTTTCATCTCCTGATGACTCTTCATTTTCTCTTATTAATTATTTACAATATTTACAATTGTTCACCCAATCCCTATGATTAGGTGTTAATAAAATTGTTGTACTTTGTATTCAATGACTTCTTATCCTTCTTAATTTGCATAAGTAATTTTTCACTGTGATCCTTGAGGTGAGAAATTTCTTCATTTTTGTCTGTGATAATGTTGCAACTTCTTTTTGCATATTTTACATTGATTTTTTATTTCTTGAATGATTACCTTTGAGACATCTTTAATGTCTTCTAGTGTTACTGAATATGGCTCAAGTGCAATGTCCTGCAGTGTTATTTTTTTCTTCTTGTAGAAAAATATCAAAAGCTTCTTCTTTGTATTTAAGATGAAGAACCTTAGTGTTTCCATTAGGGTGAACCCATAATTATGTCACCATCATTTCTCCAAAAATATCTCATAGTGAATTGTGATATAAATATATAATCCCCAATGTTTAATTCTAAATCAATTATCTCATAATGTTTTGTGTCCCAATAGTCTAATTTTTCAATTATATTTGGCTTGAGAATCACTAATTGGTTAGCGAATCCAAGACTTACATAATTATTATTTTCAGTAGGAGCGATAGAAATGGTTATATCTTTACTTGCAAGAGTCCCCTGATTCTAAATAGCACAGAAGCATTGTAAGGTCCTAAATTGAACAATTAACAAAATTTAATTGAAAACTTGTACCTAGTTTAACCAAACAGTGAAATTTAGCCGAAATTTAACAATACAATTGCAAGTACTTACCTAGAACTTTCATTTGAAGGTGTTTCTGCCAGTTGTAGGTCCTGCGCTCGTTACCAAACTAACCCTTTTCCTCCCAGCCTATCTGGGGTCTACCTATACAGTCCCTAGATCCAGAAGACAAGTCTTCTGGTGCTGTGCCCAAAACTCCAAGCTGTGCCCAAAACTCCAAGAACAACTGAGGCTCAATCAGATTCCATGATAGGGTGTTGACCCCGGTCCTACTAGGAAGGGTGGAGGTGTTAATGTTAACCATTGTTTATCCTCCAAAACTCGGAGTCATGGGAGGAGTGTTCATCTTTTCCTCTGGCTCTAGCATTTCTCCCAAGGAACCCATCAACATACTATTGCAATGATATCAAAGGTAACTTGGAATCTATCTTCCACTGATAAGACCCATCAAGCTGGCAGGATGCACAACTTTGATAACACTATAGTGTCCCCTTTATATATATATGGATGGTCTTAAGGAACACTGTAATTTCCCTATCGAATTAATTCCTAAATAAGTCAATAGCACTTAACTTTCTCTTAGGGACATTTCGAGAAGAAGTTTGCTTGTGATCAATTTTACAAACAATTTGTAGTAGTACTTGGCATATAGTGAATGAAGATCCCGACTTAATACAATTTGCAACTTAAAGCAAACATCAACAAAAATGTTATTTAGAGAAATCAAGGGAATTACATGCACAATAAATGACAAAACCTGGAATCTGCTACTAACACAATCAAAGTGCAATATCTGTAAGTTGTCAAAAGAGAGTGACAAATGTTGTAAATGCATAGTGTGGATGAGCAAAGACTGTGATGAAGTACACTACTATATAGAACTTGCCCTCCTCATTTGGATTGCCATAGCTTGATCCCCATACATCAATTCAGTTGTCTCAATTCGGCCTAGGAATGCAATTCACAGGTTTTTATTAGTTCGTCCTACTCACCAAAAACTCGACCTCAAAAATTAAACCCAAACCAGCTGCTACAAGATTGTATACCTTGCGGTTCTCGGCCTCCAAAGATGCTACAATTCGGCCCTGCGAATTTAATGGGAATCCACATTTAACTTGGCCTCTAAAATATGTGTAACTTGGGCACCTTAATTCACCTTCTACCCTCTATATCAACTACTTCAGGAATGCACGAATTAGTTAGAAACTCGGCCTCATAAGAAAGAAATAGCCGCTGTAAGAACAAGCAACCTTTACTCGTGTATTCACAGCCCCACAGGAATCTCGTGAGAGGAGTCAGCCTTGTGGGTTTCGACTTGAGTCATCTCAGTGACTGCCAGAACTCCACCCATAGGGAAAACAGTCTCGACCTCTTCCTTACTAAACCAACATACAATTTGACCCAGCTATAAAATGCAATTTTGCCTCCTCAACAGGAAATTGGCTACCATATTTTAACTTGATATATTCAACCCTTGTATTCGAGCCCTAGAAATGGATTCAAACTCGACCCTTTCACTATTATTTGATCAACGGTTGTAACTTATCCCACAAGGAAGATGGACTCGGTCTTTGCTAGAGGGGCTTAACTCATCCAAGAATTAATGCCTGCACTAGGGTTTATCAAATCAACATATCTTCAAACCCCCAAGGTTATATTGTTGCTCCCATCTGTTACTTCGGCTTCACAAATAATTTGGACCTCACAACAAGCAATTTGGCCTCAAATAAGAAGTCTTGGCCTTAGTAGTAATCTAGTCCCTCATTGCTATGATATGGCCTCCACAATTTTCACCTTAAGCTTCTTGGGCACTTGCAAGCACATTGACTAATTAAATGCCAATGAAGAATCTGGATGATCCCTCCTTTCCTTTCAATCTGAAGCACAATTGAGAGATTTGAGATCTAAAGTAATCCCGCCTTCAACCGGTTAGGGTGTATCATTGCAACATCGAAACCAATCTGGCCGGATCAGCGAAGATGGATCTTGCACCACCGAAATTACCCTCCACATGGGTTTGCACCCAAACTTCAAGCTCCATGAGCTCTGAGAGCAATTAACAAAATCAATATCCAAATCAACATGTCCAAGAGCGAGCTTCTGTCCTCCTTTTGATGTCATGAGATATTAGAATATCATGGGTCATGCTTTTTTTTTAATAAATGGCATTATAATGTTCTTTTTCATTAGTTTTTTAATTAATTATTCCTTTATATTTCACAATTAATTTTAATTTGTAGCTTATGGGAATTGGCTAGGCTACTGAGATGGTCTCCATTCCCTACATCTAGAAAAGGGGATGTTACACCCTTGCTCTCTACCAAACCTTCATACCCAAGAAGTAATGCATTATGCCAATGTCCTCCATCTTAGACTTGGCTACCATGTCTACTTTGCAACTCTTAAAATTGGCAACTAGGGCCAAACTCCGTGTGGGTCATCTTATTTATGGCAGCGGATCTTTTTCTTGGATCCCTCTCATCGAGAGGTGTAGGATTGATCTAAAGATCATCCGATTCCGATAAGTATTCATGGAGTTATGAATTTATTTGCATTATAAGACAATTCGTCAAGGTCGGCTAACAACCAAATAAACCCCACATGTGCTCAACGTTTTAGTATAAATAGAGGTGGCCTTCAAGTCATTTCAACACACTTGGGATCTCTTCCTCTCTCTACTTGTCTTTGGGTTTTAGTAGGAGGAGAGATCCTAAGAAACAACGTTGCCCTGATCCAGAGGGCAGAAAAACCGGAAAAGCCGAAAAAACCGTAATTGTCGGAAAAGCCGGAACTGCCGGAAAAGTTGGAAATGTTGGAAAAGCCGGAAATGTCGGAAAAGACGGAACTGCCAGAAAAGTTGGAAAAGCTAGAAAAGCCGGTATTGCCGAAAAAGACGGAACTGCGGAAAAAGGTGGAACCGCTGGAAAAGTTGGAACTGTCGGAAAAACCAGAACTGCCAGAAAAGCTGGAACTACCGGAAAAGCCGGAAAAGCCTGAACTACCAGAAAAGCCGGAAAAGTCGGAACTATCGAAACTGCCAGAAAAGCCGGAACTGCCGGGATTACTGGAATTGCCGGGAACAACCGGAACTGTCGAGAACAGCCGGAACTGCCAGAACTGTCGGGAACTGCCGAAACAGCTAGAGCATCTGTTTCCAAAGGAGAGCAGCATGCAAGGGACATCTAACTAACATTGGGATAGTTGTATGGTACTTAGCAACAAATACACCGAGCATGCAATGTCACAACTAGCATGCAAGGGACAACTAGCATGCAACAACAAGCATGCTAAGGACAACAAACATGCTAGGGACAACAAGCAAGCAAGGGACAACAAGCAAGCAAGGTGCATCCAACACATAGGTTAGGATGGCAACATGTTGCAGCAATGGCACATAATGCAGTGCAGTGATGGGTACAATCATGATTAATGAAGCGTGATGAGATGCAGCATAGTGATGATGGGTGCAGCATGGTGCAGTGCGGTGAGGTGCAGCATGATGACGAAATGCAGCACAATGATAGGTGAAGGAGTCACCTTGGAGAATTAGTTGAAGCAGCATGTCTTCAGACTTCAACTGATCTCATGTATTATCTTCTTAGAGATGATCTATGCTCTTATCTAGATAAGTCAAAGTGTTGACTTCTGTTGTAAATGTACTATCTCTCTCTCTCTCTCTCTGCTGAACTATTGAAGAACATTAAGAAGAATTGATCAAGGGTTTCCCCACATTAGGGTTTGTCCCTGGCTAGCGCCACATCTTGTGTCCTCTTGTCTTGGCTTTTCTTTTGCGATTTATGTTTATGTTCTATCTGCAATTTACTTTAATGCTGATGTGATTGCTAATCTGGAAAAGATATTGAGCCAACTTTGAAAATTGAAATAAATTGCTCTAAGAATAGAACATACCTAAAATTTAACATGATATCAGAGCTGAGGTGAAGACAATGCCCAAGCAAGAGTGAAAGAGCAATCATTGAAGACAGTTGGGAAAAGACAAAAGGATCAGTGGATTCCTCATCCCTCTTCAAATTCACCAAGGGTGAAGTCGAAGCAGAGAATATTATCAGAATGGCGCAGCGGAATGTGGCCTACCTAAAGATCACTTCATTGGAAGACCGAATCTCAGGGTGGAAGGAGAGGCATCTTAGTTTGGCCATTATGCGAAGGAGTGTTCGAATGGCAGGGACACATCACTTGATGATGGTAACAATCATTCCAGGGACATCTTCAATGATCTAAGGAATGACAGGTAATGCAGGTCATCAAGGAAATGGCTGACTCTTCATAGAAAGCTTTTGTGAACTTCTAAGAAACAAGTCTTTTATGGACAACACCAAAACAAGTAGATAAATCCCAATAAATATATAGTATAAATTAAGATCCGCTTTGCTTCCGGTGAGGTCCATACTTGGAAAATATCCATCTATCATGGAAAAGCATGCTTTTGATGCCTACTTGAGTCCAAACAAGGCCTTCTTAAGCCTACAAAAATCAGACTCCTTCCCATTCAAGGCCTTGAGGTTGCTCTATCTGCACTTCTTTCCCAATGATCCCATTGAGGAAAGATGTATTTACAACCATCAAATGTATCTTTCATCCCATAAATTAAACTAAAGACATAATAAATATATTGGAAGTGTACTTGGCGACTGAGACAAAAATCTCCCCATAGCCCCCTCCCTATCTGTGGGAGAAACCTCTCGCCACGAACCTCATTTTGAACTTCTCATTGTTGCCTTTTATTGGATGCTTAATCTTGTAGAGCCATCTAGAACCTCTTGGAAAATGTAACTATGTTCGGTCTTCATTAATGTACTTGAGTCATCATGAAATGTACTTGTCAAAAGAATAAAGATTTTCTTATTATTATTATTATTATTGTAACAATGACTTATTAAAGCATGGGTTTCATGCTTGGATCATTATTATATTAGTTAAAGTCCCCATTGTGGACTCCTAGGATTGATATTGATTTTATAGAGTCATTGTACATTGAAAGAGACCCTTCTTGGGCTTTTGAATCATGTAAAAAGGTTTAGTATTGAGTCAAATATGATTTATGTAACCTCCACACCAAGTCGCCTAGAAGAGATCAAGTCGGCCTAAGGACCCTAATTCGACCCACAAGAAGCCTATAAATACAAGCTAGGCGAAGTCATTTGGAGCATCACATCTCAAGCTAGTTCAATATCTCAAGAGTAGCTGGAGAAGTGCGAAGTCTATTGCCGGGAAACCAAAGGAAGTGCGAGTTTGGGGAAGTCTAAGGAGAAGAAGAAAATCAAACTTTTGGTGCCTCTCTCTCTTCGTTTCGTGCCCTAGATTGGGAGATTGAAGTCTTCCAAGTTTCGCTGTTGTCGAAAGCTGTTGCCTAGTCGAAGTTGCTGGAAGGGGTTGAAGATCTGGGATGCTGACTTGGTGTGGAGGAAAGGTCCGGTCTTTGTCTAGGGTGAAGAGTCTCAAAGAATATTATAGAAAGGAAGAATGATCTTGACTAGGTTTTCCCCTTGAGGGGGATTTTTCCCTATTATAGTGTCTATATCTTGTGTCTTTTGTTTTGTGATCTTCATACACACATAATACGGTAATTGCTTGATGAAAGATAAGATAATAAAGAAGTAAAAGAAGCCAACATGCTCACAAGTAATTATCAAGAAAGGAGAATCAAACCCTAATATAACTACTTTGATTTTCCAACAGAATTCATTATTGACCTCCTGATGCAGGAGCATCCTGCTCAGAATATTATTGTACATTTGGTTGAATTAGGGGGGTGATTTTTTAGTTATTTTTAAGAATCTTGTATAAATTGAGTGGAAATCTATGTGTGAGGCTTTTAGTTGTGAAATATTATCAACTATGTGAGAATATCAGGGATAATCAATGTGTGTAGATCTCGTAGAAATCTTTGGGATTACGAGATCCTTAAATAGGAATTAGTTGAGTGATTTATGGAGAAGATTATGGATTTAGAATAATCCATAACTATGTACTTATTTCTATAAATGTAAGCTTGCGAGGAGAGTGAGAGATAGTTTTTGAGATAGTTTTGAGACAGAGTGTTAGACAAAGCTAAGTAGAAGAGCGAACAGAACAGAGCACGAGATGTTTTGTACGTATATGTAAATACTGTGTGAATGAAAGAGTTTGTGTGTTTAAATGTTGTTTATGCGTATTCTGTTATTATGTGACTGATTTCATTGGTTAATTAAGATGTAGGCTAAATTCCTCTGTATCGCGTGAATGCTGTGGATGGATGTATTCGAGATCCCGGTGAATAAAGTTTAGCGAAGGACTAAACTTAGTGGAAGGACTAAGTCTTGGTGGAACCCTGACAAATTCGCGCTAAATCCAAAAGAAGAGCGGAAGCCGCCCGATCAATAGATCGATAGATCTACGGTCATTGCGTGGTTAAAAATCATGAAGGTCAATCCAAAATCAGATGCGATATTTTATTAAACTGGGTTAATAGCTCAGTTAGTGTGGGCCTTCTGATTAAAGGTGGCAGATCCGACGGATATCGCGCGGAGAAATGCACATACGTTAATTTCATTTTCGGACTTGATGAGTTATCAAATGTGGTTTAATCCAGTTGGGTTCCGGATCAATCGAATCTGTTCATAATGAAGGGCATGATCCAACAGTGATCGCGTGGTAAAGGTGCGTGCGGGTTAATTCAAGAATCGGACCCGAGAAGTTTATGAGCTGGGGTTTTATTTCTTTCGGTTCTGTGGAAGAATTGGGTTTTTTGCTGTATTTCGGGTAAAAAAAACAGTTCGGCTATTTTAGAAGGATAGCTAAATTAAAGGTTTGAACGGGATTTTGCTTCATTTTGGGTTCTGCTAAAGCAATCGAGGTCTAATAATTAATTAAACAAGGTTTAATAAATTTAAAAATTCCCGATATGGCCATATTTCAGGTAATTTAACAGTTCTGTTGTTCTGAGCAGAATAACTACATTTAGTGGCAGATAACTGAAACTCCAAGGGAGATTTGAGAAGAACTTCCACCTAAATTAGAAACAATAGTCACTCGTTTTGAATAGTTATCCCTTACACCTGCAATCACCCCATCATTTTGGTATCAAAGCTGAAGAAGATTCTGCGTGAGATATGATTATATTTGTTAGTGTTAGTCTTTATAATTGTTGTGCAGAGTAACAACAGAGGAAGGTGAGAAGATTTGCAGTAGCCTAGAGCAAGGAGTGCTTATATGGTTCCAAAGAAGAGAACTAGAGAAATGCTAACAGACTAAGCTCAGAGGAGGAAAGCTTGGTGAAGCATGTTTAGCAAGAAGAAGACTTGTTACTGCAGAGGCTGATTGTAGTGCACAAGTTAAAGCTGTTAGAGAGATCAAGAAGACATATGACAAGGAAAATCAGAGGCGCAACAAAAGCAAAGGAAAAATAGAGGAGTAAGTTTTAGAATTTGATTAAGGTAGATATTTTTTTTATTAGATTTGAGTTTGAAGAATTAGAATGGAGAAACTTAGGAGAGGTTCAAATAAATGTCAGATGAGTGATGGAGAGCGTAGGATAAGTATTGCAGAGATGAAAGCAGAATGAGTGATGGAGAGCATAGGATAAGTATTGCAGAGATGAAAGCCAAATTGAATATACTACAGGAATGGTTTCAAGAGAAAGAGAATGAAGACCAAAGACTTGGATGGAGATAAGATAAGATAAGATAAGATAATTTTATTAATGTCCAAAAAATGACCATAATAGGTCAACGAGATTGTTGGTTACAATGATTACATCATGCCGAGCCGGTGGACCAAACAATCACCTTTAACATTTCTTTTAAAAAGCAGAAAATACATCTATAATCTAAGTAAATGTAAATGTAGAAGCTAGAAGCTCTCGGCTTTGAAACAAAGCACTGCGATGAAGCAGAGAAGGAGAAGAAGAAGAAGTAGGGAAGGAGTCTCCTGTCCAGTTCCTACTCCTAACATCCGAGGTCGAGAGAAGAAAATTGAGAGAAGTTTGTGAAAGTTTGCTGTCCTGTGGGCATACTGGGCTGTCGCTGCTGTCACCTGGATGTTCTAGGGCACCTCCCAGGGGTGGATCCAATCCTGGAGCGCTGGTGCAGTTTGGTGGGTCGCCCCCCCTGGGACTGCACTGATCTGGTCTCAGTGTCTGTGGGTTGGTCAATGGTTCTTTTGGTGCCCAGCGCTGATGGTAGCACCCTAAAGAAGTCCGTGATCTTCTGTGAGGTATCCGATCTGGTGGGGGGCTAAAGAAAATGGCCTGAAATCTGAAGGCCTCCTGGAGATAAAGTGCAAGGCATCTTAGATCAACATATCTGAGGAAGCTGGTCAAAGTCTGAGAAGACCTGAAGAGATAATGGAAACGACCTCGAATCTCATAGTAAGCAGGGCATTCGAAGATGAAGTGTCTTTGTCTCTATCTCCTGTAAGTGACAAAGCTGGCAAATCCTATCTGCCCTATCGATTTGGTGATCTGTCTCCACCCAGAGTCTGTGAGACCCAACTCTGAGCTGGCCGAGGGGGATTCTAAGGGCATGCATCCAATGTTGGAACGTGTACTAGGGTCTGATGATGAGCCCATCCCTGATCTCCAGGAAATGCTCCGCGTAGAAGGCCATTTTTGGATGCAACCCATTGGGAGGATTAGTCCATGTAGTCTGAATGTATCGTCTATAAATATCCTCCTTAATGATTTTATTCAGCTCTTGCTGATTGGGAAGGAGGTGACCTGGAGCATTCAGAGAGTACTGAAAAGGAGGGAGATGGTCAATTTGGATTCTTGAAGCCTCCAGAAGCTCTGTCACACTGGTGTACCAACATTTGGATTAGCCTGTCTGCATACGGGTGATGTTCTCCGAGGAGCAATATGCTAAGTATGGGTATTTGTCACGACCCTTCCTCGTGTCTGCCAGGCCTCAAAGCCTGTGCAGGAGTGACACTAACCTGAATATCACTTCTAGGTGGAAAGGTTGAGCCCCGAACTTTGCTAGAATGATGTGCTGAGGAACTGTCTGCTTGCACTTAATGAAATGACGCAAAAGGAGGGTCTGGACCCGCTCTGCTGAAGCCCAATTTGACTCTAAGAGAGAGGGACCCCAAATATCTGAGCTGTAAAGCACTATGGGGCAAATCAAAGTGTCCATGATGCTCATTTTGGACGAGATGTCCTGGAAATGGTGCCGGAAACACTACCTCTCTAGAAGGGCTAGGGAGCCATACCCTTTGTTGATCTGAGGCTGAAGGGTTGGCCGCAGGCTGAAGCGAGGCCCTAAAAACTGAACTCCAAAATATGTATAAGTGCTGACAATCTCGATCTCTTCTCCTTTAAATAGGAAGTGGAAGTCAGAGGTTTTCTTGACTCCATTGAAGATAATCACTTTGGTTTTACCCAAGTTCACAGTTAGATGCCTCCGGTCACAAAAAGCTGCAAGAGCATCCAACTGTCTCTGAAGGCCTTCTTTGGAGGAGGCAATAAGAGAAATATCGTCTGCAAAGAGGAGGATGGAAATCAGGACCTAGTGAAGAAGACACCCATCTGTATCCTGGATATGCTCCTGGAGGAAGGACTCAAGCTCATCGATATAGATCCGGAATAAAGTAGGAGAAAGGGGGCATCCTTGCTTGACTCCAATGGTGCTTCGGATGGAATTCGACATTCCTCCGACTGTGTGGAGACGACCAAGGACGACCTCATAGAGGCGCATGATAGCTGTCAGGAGAGTCGAAGAAATGCCAATCTCTCTTAGCCTCTGGAAAAGATCTTCCCTCGGGACTGAGTCAAAGGCCTTCCGGAAGTCTACAAAGCAGCAATACACTTTAAAGGATTGATGCCTAGCCTCCTCAATCACCGCACGAAGAGTAAGGATGTGGTCGATCGTCTGGGCGGAATCCTGCTTGGCCCTTGGCCCTGAGTTGTCTCTGCTCAAGGAAATGGGAGAATGTCCTGTGGAGTGTTGTAGCATATAACTTGGAGAATGTGTGGCCAACCATGATTGTCCTGTAGTTGTTGGGGTCAGAAGTAGGCCCTGACTTGTGGATCGGGTAGATAATGTGGTGTGACCAACCATCTGGAAATCCATCCCGAACCACCTGGTTGAAAAGGTCCACCATATATCCTACTAGGGGTCAAATCCATGCTTGAAGAATTCTGCCTGGAAGCCTTCTTCGTCTGCTGCCTTGCTGCTATTCATTGTCCATATTGCTTCTCTGATATCTTTGTCGGAGAAAAGGTGGCAGGAGGTGGGGAGGAAGTAACCTGAATCAGAGGCTGCCCAGGAATGTCATACAGCTGGGAGGTGTGAGAGAACATTGAGGCAGGATCAAGGTCGACTGGGGTAGGTGTGTGCCAGGAAAGGATGGTTCCCCAGAAATCTTTAGGGGAGCGAAGGAGGAGAGTAGAAAGAACCTGTCTCCTATGGGCAATGAAAAGGCGCTTCTTGCGGCGAAGAGGCGACGGTAGGCTGAACAGAGGTCTGGGTATGTTGGTAAGGAGTTTCGGAATGCATGTCGGAGGTCCTGATGCATAGACTTGCATTCTTGGTCATACCATTTATTCATAGGGCGATTTCCCGGTTTGTGGGAAGTGGTGGCGGTACGGGTAGAATGGGGGAAGGATTGGAGCACAGCTTCCCAGATTGCATATGAGAGGCACTGGTATTTGTCCTTGGCGGAGCTGAGAGAGGCGAACTGGACTCCGATGGGAGTGTTTGTCTGAGGATAGAGGAGAAGAGATCAGGGTCACCCTCCTCAAATCGGAAGTTGGTCCTGGGAGGGTTGCGGGGAAGAGAAGGAGATGGATTCAGGAGGTCAAACTGCAGAGAGAGTGACAGAAGTGCATGATCTGCGAGAGGGATGGGGGTGATCGAGAAACTTTTGATGTAAGGGAGGAGATCTGGGTTTGCAATAGCATAGTCAACCACACTTGCCCTGCCTCCAAATGGTCTACAGGTAAAGAAGTGTGAGGATGGGAAACATGGTAGGCCATTCAGAGTTACCAGCTCTTGAGATTCTCCCAATTGTAGCAGATATCTCCCATAGGCTGTGGTGGGTCCCAAGTGATCCTCGGAGGTCCGGTGGATGCCGATTGTGGTGGGCTCAATCCCCTGAGTGCAAAATATATCCTCTGATCGGTCGTGCATAGGAGTCTGGAGGTCCTTGGTTCGGGCATTGAAGTCCCCCGTGAGAATGATGTCCCCTATTGCCGAAAACCTAGTGATGTCTGAGTATAGGTCTGTAAAAGGGTCTCCGTCTGAGCTATTGTGAATAGCGTAGGAAGACGAGATAGGTGGGAAGTAACAGAGTTCGACATAAATGTCTCTCGGAGGTGATGTTCTGGCTCTGATTTGAATCCACATGAATCTGGCATGCTCATCGGTCGCGACCACCGATACTCTGCCCTTGAGGCTATCACGGATGAGGCAAGCAACACCCCCTGATCCCCTGACACCTCCTGAACTTCGTGTCTCCTGCCTGCAAACTGTGGTCCATTGGTATCCTATAATGTCGGGGAGAGGTTGGACTGAGCTCACATGAGTCTCAGTAACCAGGAGGATGTCTGCTGAGCTAAGGGCTTCATAAAGTAGCCCTGGTGAAGACCAGAAGGAGCCATTGCCATTCCAGCAGTGAACCGAGAGATCCGTGCCCCGCCTCCTCTCCGCTCAGGCCCATCATTTGGAGCTACCTGAATGGGATGCCCATCCTGGGGTGAAGGTGTCCCAAATAACTGCCCGAAGGTTTCTAATCACTGCCCATTTCCCTGCCTGTCTTGCTGCTGCAACCTATTCCTTGGCCTGTTTCAATTCAGCTACTTGAGCTCTTGTGAGGTCTTCATCCAAAAACACTTTATTCGGAAGAGAGAATAGCTTCCGCTTGGCTCAGAGTACCCGAAGTCTATTCGAGGAGTCATGGAATCTGAGGAAGAGGGTAGAGTCCTGCCCTAACCAGGCTTTGTCCAAGGTTATGTCTGGTATGTCGAGAGTGTCGCATAGAAACCTATTCCCCAGTTCCATTGGGTCCACTGAGGGGAGAGGTGTAGGGAGTCCTCTTACCTTAAGATTTAATTCTCTTGCCCGTCGGGTTCTTTCCTCCACGAGCTTTGCCTGCACTACTTCCTCCATCGCTATGAGCGGAGGGGCCTTGTCCTTTCCTTTGACCACTTGTGCCCATGTGCTGATATGCGACTCCGTTTCCTGTTTAAAGGACATTTGTTGGGACCTAATTTCCTCCTGTTTGCTTTTAAGATCTCTGATCTCTGCCTATAAAATCTCGTCGGAATTTTGCCTTGCACTTTGTTCTCGGTATTCCTGCAGTGTTTTTCTAATAGATGCGTTGTCTCCCTCTACCAATAGAACTTTGTTTGACAAAGTGTCGATGTCGGCTCGTAGCTCGCGATTTTCTGCCTCTAGGTGTTCCATTTTCCTCATAATTTGTCTAATTTGGAATGTCCAGATAGCAAAATCTATTTCTAATGCAATATCAGTGGGGCTGTATACATTCTCACCTTTATTGTGGCACTGCTGTAAGTATTTCATCGGACCTCTGTTGTTGAAATCTTTGGACAGTGGCGTTTTGGCTTCCTTGGGGTCCTTGTTGTGTTGCTGCTCTGTCATGGTTGGAGCAGCTGATTTTTCCAGGGCTGAAAAAGGTTGTAGAAGGTAGGGTTGACGCCGGACGGTGGCTGTGTGGCCAAGGTCGACGGTAGAAGTGGCAGCAGCGGTGGCAAAAATTGACGGCTTTGCAGCGGGCAGCTGTGTAGACACCAGCAATTGCGTGGCCGTGGAGCAGCTGCATGGAGTCTGGACGGGTTGTGGACGGCTCGTGGAGCAGCTGTGTGGAGCAGCAACGTTGCGTGGAGAATAAGGAAACGGGTCAAGTGGAATCTATTGCAACAGAGATGGAATGCTATGTTGATGAACAAACTTGAACAAATACATATTTCTTTGTTGGAGAAGGAGAGACTCATAGGAATTGAATCACAACAAAGAGGATCTGCTAAAAACCAGAAATTCCATGGTGGGAATTTGGTACTTGAAGCATCAAAAGAGATCAAAAGGTCTAGTATTTTAAAAACTAATAGTTTATCTGTGAATGCAAGTAAGGAATTTGTTGCTATAGAGACAACTAATGACCATTGTTATGATCCAGAAGTCCTTTGTGAACCTGAAGGAAATTGGGATGATTGTTCTTCATTCCATGAAGTTGAGTTTGCAGCGCAATTAGAGAAAGAACCAATAGCTGAAGAAAGCCAGAGGCCAAAGAAGTTGAGACCAGAGAACCTGTAACAAATGAAGGAAAGGACACCATAGAGAACATCAACTGTGTTGATGTGATTAGCAAAGAGGAGTTACTCCTAGAGCATGGTGGAGAAAATTGTAATAGATCATCATTGATCCATCCTGTGATCAATGATATACAAAATTTGGTTGACAGTTCGAGTGATGATAATGATGAACTTTCAGGTTTAGTTCTTACTAATCTCAGCATGACAGAGTTATCTGGAAAAGCTATAGGTGCAGATGGTGAACCAGTTCGAGACTCGTTCAAACTTTGGAGACCAGGAGAAAGAAAGATGACAGGAACAAAAACATAGCAGCATGATGAAGTTAATCCTTTGAAGGACCATCAACAAAACAGAGTTTGGAATCCTAGAGGTAGCAAGTCATTCAGACTTGTAGCTATCACATTACTACAGAAAAGTGATAGAGCTCATAGACAGGAGTCTATGACTTTTTTCTACATCGGGAGTTTGATGCAGGAGCATCCTGCTCAGAATATAATTGTACATTTGGTTGAATTAGGGGGGTGATGTTTTAGTTATTGTTAAGAATCTTGTATAAATTGAGAGGAAATCTATGTGTGAGGCTCTTAGTTGTGAAATATTCTCAACTATGTGAGAATATCAGGGATAATTAATGTGTGTAGATCTCGTAGAAATCTTTGGGATTGCGAGATCCTTAAATAGGAATTAGTTGAGTGATTTATGGAGAAGATTATGGATTTAGAATAATCCATAACTATGTACTTATTTCTATAAATGTAAGCCTGCGAGGAGAGTGAGAGATAGTTTTGAGACAGAGTGTTAGAGTGTTAGACAAAGCTAAGTAGAAGAGAGAACATAACAGAGCATGATATGTTCTATACATATATGTAAATACTGTGTGAATGAAAGAGTTTTTGTGTTTAAATCTTGTTTATATGTATTCTGTTATTATGTGACCGATTTCGTTGGTTAATTAAGATGTAGGCTAAATTCCTCTGTATCGCATGAATGTTGTGCATGGATGTATTTGAGATCCCAGTGAATAAAGTTTAGAGAAGGACTAAACTTAGCAGAAGGACTAAGTCTTGGTGGAACCTTGACAAATTCGTGCTAAATCCAAAAGAAGAGCGGAAGTTGTCCGATCAACAAATCGACAGATCTACGGTCATCGCATGGTTAAAAAGCACGAAGGTTAATCCAAAATCGAATGCGATATTTTATTAAACTGGGTTAATAGCTTAGTTAATCTGGGTTGTCCGATTAAAGGAGGCAGATCTGACGGATATCGCGTGGAGAAATGCACGTACGTTAATTTCATTTTCGGACCCGATGAGTTATCAAATGTGGTTTAATCTAGTTGGGTTCCGGATCAATCGAATCTGTTCATTGTGAAGGGCGCAATCCAACGGTGATCACGTGGTAAAGGTGCGCATGGGTTAATTCAAGAATCGGACTCAAGAAGTTTATGAGCTAGGGTTTTATTTCTTTCGGTTCAGTGGAAGATTTGGGTTTTTTGCCATATTCCGGGTAAAGCAAACAGTTTGGCTATTTTAGAAGGATAGCTAAATTAAAGGTTTGAACGGGATTTTGCTTCGTTTTGGGTTTCGCTAAAGCAATTGGGGTCTAATAATTAATTAAACAGGGTTTAATAAATTTAAAAATTCCCGATATGTGTTTAGGTGTAGTTTCATCCCATCACCTCCTCTCCCATCATGCTTCATGATTGAGGTGTACTCCTCCACCATTGCCTGCTGCCACACTTGTTCGTTAATTGCCTCTTGAAGGTGGGAAGACGCATAATCTATGATGTTGCTCTTCAGTGCCATGTAGTTTTGAAATTTATTCAAAGGTCTGCTCTCTCTAAATGTGCTCTTAGGAGTCTCAACATACTCCTAAGCATCCCTGAATGTCTAAGTGCACCATTGAGGTCTCCTAATAGAATTGGAAGGTGCTAATGTCTCCTCCTCCTCACTCAAGGGATGTCCTCTTGTACTAGAAACCATTGGTATCTAATGTGACCTTGGATCAACCCTTAGAGCTTCTTGCTTCTCATCCCCTATCATTGGAAAGGGTCATGCGACTTCTGCGATGCAAGGTCCTCAAAATGTACATCCATGCTTACTACTATCATCCTCCATTCTAGAATATAACCCTTGTAGGCCTTGGATGTCTCATTGTGACTATTACACACCAAAAAGTGGGTAACCCATAGGAGAAAATTTTTTGCTTCCTTGGAGAGCCAACCAACCAGTAGCCCTATATGGTCAACACAGAACGTGATGCTAGGATGCTCCACTTCTTGCTCCGATCACATTTCTCTCTTCCATTCAACTTTTCTTCTTGAAGGAAGGTGGGTCATCCATCAACAGGTACTTTAACCATTTTGTAATCATGTGCTTTCACTTAATGTTATGGGCATACTAATATGGATCAAGGGGAAAACTAGATGATTGATCGATCATTGACCGTATTCTTGTTCTCTCACTTCACCTGGGAGGTTAGTTTTTGACTCTAGTCCGGTGGGACCTCCTATGATGACTTAGGGTTTTAGGAAGGACACTACTAGGGAGGCTTTGATTGAAGTAACATTTCCATGATATTTCATACTTAAGATTTTCCATCTTTCTCTTTATTCATCTCCATTCTTTGGGCTAGCGGTCACTGGTCATGGGATTGGTACCATCTTCTCCTCATCCTTGAGTCCAAGCTACAAAAATTTGCCTTGGAGGTTGATGTAGCTAAAAGAAAGGTAAAAGCATAAGAAAGCCACACCGAAAGAAAAAGATAATACGCAAAAGATGGCTAGGACATTTAATTAGCATGTGTGAAAAAGCCTAGCATGAACTCTACCCCCCTTGTTAGTCATCACCCAATTCCTCAAGCACATGATGCTTCATCTATAAAAGGAACTCTTGTATTGTCACAACCTTGGTGAGGGATACATTGACTCATCATTAAGGGATATTAAATGCAAAATCTCAAAAAACAAGCTTGGGATCTTGAGCTAGGAACCCAAACCAAAGTAGATCATGAAGAAGTAAAAGGTGCACCAAAGGGGTGGAAAAAGGAGATCGAGGAAATGGGTAGCTCATGCCTCTACAATTGCTCCCTCCTTACATTTATACACTTAGGATGTTGGACCTTCTTTAGTTGTTCACTTGGCTATGACACCTTGCCCTAAAGTCATTCCCATTCCATTGCCATCATTTTCACACACACCTATGGATTGATGAGCTAACTTGGAACATGCCACTTCCCCTTGGGGGATGGAAACACCTTATAGGGTTATTCATCTAACCACCCATAACATAAGGAGGTAACTTGTTTACGGGACTTGATCTAGTTAGACATTTGAAGGTGAGATTTGTGTGAAGTATTAGTGTGCCCCCAAGATTACGTATGGTCCACTATGATGCAGTTGTGGTTGTTGTCCTTAATTATTGTTGATTTTCACTTGATATTGACATGGTTTTGTTAGGTGGTTTGCTATAGTAGTAGAGGCCTCTTATCCTCCTCAGCAACATTGCAGAGGTCATTTTACCCATTCTAGAGAGAGGATGTGACCTTGTTGATGTAGCGTTGCCTATCCAGAGCAAAGCGTTCGGCTACTTGATGACCCCACATGGTACTTGACACTTTGAGGTACCCTTAGATACTAAAATGCTGAGCCCATAAAGCTTGGTGTTGGAGATATTGGTGATGTGCCTAATGGACCTAGGATGCCCCCAAGCTGGCCTTGACACTGTTTGATGGGCGTTACTAGTTCTAAAGCTCGAATGATGATGGTTATCCTTGTGATGATAGGGGAGGGATTTCACATCACTTATTAGCCCAAATGCTTGAGTAGGAGAGTGCCACATCACCCTCTTTCCATTTAGAGGGTGACGTTGGGCACCATGGAGATGACCTCTTGGTATGGAGGAACTTTGGAGGCATGCCCATGATCTTAGAGCTACATCTTGGAGTATGGGGCACTCATTAATCCACTTAACACTCACTTGTGACATTTAGAGCTCATTTGGAGGATGGCATCATAGTAGAGGAGGTCTTTCTCCCACGCGTGTGGGGATTTAGGGCATCTTTTATTATGTTTTTGACGCTATGAGTTTGGCTTGTAACCTCTATTTTGTAGAACACTCGAAGTAAACTTGTAATTAGGGCTTGTTACTTTTATTACTGTAGAAATGAGTGGGACGAGTCTCATATCAATAGAGGCTCCCCTCATTTTATTTGTTCATCTTAACACATTCTATTCTTTTCCTCTCCAAGAGATTGTGAGCTAGTCTTTTTCGCTACTATGGGCAAGATGCGATCCTTTATTGGTGCGACATTCTAGTGGAATCAATTCTTTCATGTAGATGTTATTCAGGAATGGAAAGTGCCTTTTGTGGAGAATTTTCTAAGTTTAATGCTTTATCATTAATATTTTGCATGTTTAATTTATGAAGTAGGGTTTCTATTTATGTCATGGCTAAATGCTTAGTTATTGTTGGAATCTTGCTACATTATTGCATGTAAAATTGTTTTCTTTAAGGCCTATAGGGAAACTTTGAATGTGCATTCCCTATATTTAATTTCTCCCCTCACAAGAATAATAGCTAGGGTTTTAAAAGTCGATGCATTAGTCATCCCCCCTTACTCCATCAAAGCCTTTCCCTTGAAATTTAGCCCTAAAAGACTCCATTAAACATTAGTAGGGTAAGGCACTAATAGTGGGTGTTGATCATCCATAATTTTTACTAAATTTCATCTTCTTTCTCACCCCTAGATGTCTAGGGTTAGATGCTAGGGCTTCTAGGGAAAATTTATGCATTTAAGTGATATCTGTGTGGATATTTGTAGCTCATAAATTAGGATTTGCATCTATAAATCATATAAGAGGCAAAATACAACATAGTGCATGGTAAATCTTCCTCATTTAGGGCTGATGCTATCCTTCATTTTCTTGTTTATGCATATCTAATTGCCATAAAAATTAATGTTCTAACCTAACCCTAGTCTCTATTGGAAGGCCTTTTGATCCCTTATTGTTGATTATCATTTGAAGGACTTTTCATTGGTGTCTATATGACATTGTGCTCCTTATCATAGCATATCATCCAAACCTTAACTTATAACAACCTTAGTCTTGGTCTAGGCATAGCGTATTTGAACCCTAGTATAGAACATCTAGGCCTTTCTATTGATTTCTGTAGCTGTGGAAGGTCTCCTAGCCTTGTGTCTTAGGTAGAAGGATCGTGTTTTGCCTCTTTAAGAGCTTGCATGCAACATGCATGCGACATGCAATGTGTTGTCCTTTGTAGGCAATTCCAGTCCAAGCAATTGTGTCAAAGCATCTAAAATGTTGTTTTAATTTAGGGTTTGGATGACCAATGCTTTAAAGTGTTAAACATATGCAAATCCTAATTATTTCTGATATACTAAAAGGGCTGATTCTTCACCTTTAACAGAATTAAGCTTTAAATTGTTTATGCAGTGTAGAATTTTAAGATAATATATATGATTCCTTAAACATTCAGATAAATTATTTAATTAGTCATATACAGATGATGTGTGTAAAATCCTTTTACAGCCAAACAAAGCGTATTCAAAGATAACAAGAAGCAATAATTAATTGATGTAGAGGAATTAACTCAAACAAATAGTTTCAGTTGATTAATCTTTGTAATTGATTATAACTTCGCAAGGGATTTCGGAAAGATTGATATTCAATCTTATCTTACCCATATTTCCTATTAACTTTAAACATGTGTAGAAGTAAATAGAAGTGGAAACATAATGAGAAACTAGAAAACTCACAGGAAAACACAATCTGCTTCAAAATGAGTCCAAAGTCCTTCTATTAATCTCAAAAATGTTTAGAGAGTTACAATCATGCTCAATAGATTATCACAAGGGTTCAACCCTTCTTACTTCGAATTACAAAGTATTTATAGAGTTTCTAATCAAAATATCAAGACTTAAATCAAAATTTATTACAAAATATCTTTTCCAAACTGATGTGGATTTATTACAAAAATAGAATTAGAAAAGAGGAAATCTGAACTGTTTTGACATCTTGCACAGAATTCGAAGACTGTTGTTGGTGACTGGAGCTAGAAAGTTGCCGTACTGTTTCTTATCCTAGGAAATCTATTCTTTGTCCCTGAAAACTTGATATTCTGTTGCTGAAAATCTGCTTTCTCTCATTCGATGAGTTCACACAATTTGTCTTATCTTTTCTCATCAACAATAGAAAACTTTAATAATTTTTTGTATGATTCATTGACTTCAGTGTATTGTTCAAAAGTTGGCTTAGTTATGAACAGATGTTTGATCTCATGCTGAATTAGTAAACCATAACTAAGACCTTACATGAAAGCCTTTCCAGTGACATTTCCTTTAATTTTAGCAAATTTAGCTTTATCTACTCCTATATCATGCAATATTTGCTGATATTCTTCCAGTGGAATTAACTTATTACTTATACCCTGTAGGCCTGGAAGTCCTTTCATATGTAATGAATTAAATTTTCTGTGGAACTTTTTAATTTGGGCATCTAAATTGTGGCATTTATTTTCCAACTGCAACATTCAATTTCTTTTAGTATGTATCCTCCTCACTTCCAAGACAACTTCAGTTCTGTCTTCAATACCATATTCTTCGAGTTCTTCTTTTGTCTTGGAGTTGAGATCCTTAATTATTCTTGTAGCCTCTCTTGGTTTTTGGTCAAGGTTTTCCTTTACTTCTGCCACTGGTTGCTATGATTTCTGCACCAATTCCTCTTGCAAAAAAATAATCTCAATTGAAGGCCATATTTAGTAATTGATTCATTAATATTAAGCCAAATATTTTCTTTGGCCTGAGCAATGGTCTGAGCAATTACAACTTCATTTTCGTAAGTTGCTATTTGTTGAGTCAACTTATAACCTTTCTGCAACTCGGCCAAGTATGCATTATCGGTCTTAATCTTTTGTTCTTGAAGCTTCTAAAGTTGGGTTTTCAATTTCTCAATCTCCCGATCTTTCAGTGACAAATCTCCCATGGCTTTTGACAAATCTGCGGTTGCATTAGTGGACACTGTATCCTCTGTAACAATCACTGTTGTAGAAGTACCTGCTGTTGATGCAGTCTCTGTTGTTGATGTACTTGCAATAGATTTTGCTATGGGGATAGCTGCCGAAACTTCCAGCGGTTGTTCTTCTTCCTTTAACAGTGTCTCCATTTCTGCCTCCATCTTTTGTATCTGGAGATTTTGTTCAATTAACATTTTGAACATATTCTCCTTTTCTATTTCCAACTGACTAACTTCTTTGGCCTGTGGGTGTTTTGTAGTGGGAAGCTTCAGTGGTTTCGTTAATGCTTGAATATTAGCATTCTTATTCTTGATCATTTCTTCAACTGCTTTAACATCCTTAGGATCATATCCTAGTTTTATTACCAGCTCTTCCGATGACTTAATTTGGTATCTTTGGCCAGAGATGACATTTTCTCCATTTTTAATTGTGAATGAATATTATTCAGTGAAGTTTGTAGTTTGGAGGTTTCCAAAGCTGAGCTGGTCAAAGTAGAATATATCATTTCTCCAGCCTGCTTATGTAGGTCAATTTGATCAATAGCATGAATCTGTTTGGTATCAAAAGCAAAAATTGATGTCTTATAATCTTCTGCACTTCTAGGGGTTGGAACTTTGGGTTCTGAGAAAACTAGCTGAAATTGTGCCTTCTCAGTGTCGAGTGCAAACAAAAATCTGTGCTGGGTAGTCGAAGTCTATTCCCAAAATTCAGAATATGTAGTGGCCTTTAGTGCTTCATTCTTTCTTTTAATTTCTTTATACCTAGCAAAAATGTTTTGTTGTTCTGTACCTTGGGAAACAGATGATACAGGAGAATCAGTGGAAATCTCCTCAATCCCTGGAAAAGTAGAAATATGAGAACCTATTAACACCATTGTTACTTGCTGCTATGAACTTGCTCCCTGAAAAGGCTCCTCTTGAGTATTATTTTTCTTTCTTCTTTTAAACACTTGGAAGTCTATCTCTTGAATTTCTGAAACTGAAGAGATAAACTTACTCTTGGCTTTTTAATCTCTTTCTCTTGAGGAACCGGAGCTTGTGAAGATGTTTGCATATAAATATGTTCCTTTGCCTCCTGCAACGTGTTCTCCTGCTACTCTTCTTGGTTTGCATACTGTTCTATTTCCAGCCTAGGCGCATGTGCATAAGGTGTAGTCTTCTGTTCAATTCTTAATTTAGAAATAATCCCCAAGGGATCATATGACCAGGTGAAGCTTAATTTAAACTTCATTTGCTTTAACAGAAGATCTGCTTCTTTTGCTCTTGCTCTGGTGTTGACGATGAATGGTCCAATTTGTGCCTTTAGTTTAAACTGAGACTTCTTCTTGCTGGATACAAAGTGTAGGTCATCCATGTTCATCATCTATCTTATATATTCAAGTGAAAAAAATCTGATTGGCACAAATTTTGGTAGCTTATACGGAGGAAGCTCACACCCATAGATTCTGATCTTTGTATAATTCTAATAGAGGTACCAATCTCCAATCTTAGATTGCTCAGAGAGATGAAGAATTCTCTTGATTTCAAGCGAAATTCTGGGTATAATATCACTGCTGAGAAAAAACAATGTAGTATGCAAAAACTGATTAACATAGTCGCTGAAAGAATACTCTTTTGTTTTCTTTCTTACAAATGATGTCCAATGAATAACAGACTGAGGGGTCCCCTGTGCATCTACTTTTTGTAGTGGAAATTTGAATCTATCTGCTTGGAAAAATAGGGATAAATATACAAGGTCTGATTGATGCTTAAAAGCACCTTCAATAGAGAACTTCAGAAACTGATCATGAATGCTTTCTGCCAAAAATTGACTGTAGTTGAAAATGAGTGATGGTTTATCACCTGCTGAAAATACTGAAAGAAATGCTAGAATTACCTCATCAACCCACTGATCACTAGGGTAACCTAATAGACACGAAACCATAGAGATGACTTGCCTAAACATTTATGGAAATATTGAAGAAGAGTAGGGTGGATTGGTTCTTGGTAACTCAAAGTTCTCAAGTAAAAATGATTAAAAAATCTTGGCTCTTTGAGGGAATGTGAGTTTTTGATAGATCTCCATAAGAGAGTCTACTGAAAAAGGTTGCAGAGGGGCTGTAGGTTGAACTTGAAGGATTTGACATATTGACTCCGGAGTGATAGTAAACAAGACTTCATTATTTTGGGCAATTACAACCCTTTGATTGGGTAAATACCTCAAGTGACACCAGGTGACAAATTCTGGGAAGAAATGGGTTTGAGGAAAGATGAACTAAGGTAGGAAGGAGTCCCATATATTCAATTTATCACTATCATCTAAGAAATTCTGATTCACCCAATTGTGGAGTTCATAAAGATCGAACTCACACTGGGTTTTAGAGATTTTGTATTGTTTGTCAACTAGGGGGAATTCATCTAAATTCACTACAGGGGGCAACATTGGGCTTTCTACCACTAGTTTAGACTTTCCTTTGGATGACGACATGTTGAATTATGAATTTGTAGACAGGCATATAGAATTACTGGGAACAGGGGATCGATGGTGTAGCAAATGGTTGTCTGTTGATAAGAGATCCAATTATGCTCCGCGTTGCTGCAAAAGGATGGAAGAAAGGGAATGTGGAGAGAAGCAAAATGTTTTAAATAAATTGATGAATTAACCGTTTTTGGCGCGTCTAGTTAATGCACTAGACGTTGGTGGGAAAGATTTATTGATGTAACGGTTAATTAGCTATCGGGCGAGGGAATTTATTAATTCGTAACGGTAATATGGTATGAACGAATGAGGGAGTGACAAATGGCAAAGCGTGAGGAGGTGGCGGCGGTAGTGGAGTGGGCGAGTGAATGGTTTTCAGGGGGTGGGTAGGTTGTTTATGGTTTTGAATAGGGGGGCCCGAAATGGCTGTGGAGGGGCCATGTAGCCAAGGGCAGAATATTAAAAACAACTTTTCAGACCCCCCCCCCCCGCCCCCTTGGTTAAGCATCGAAAACACAAGGGGGTCTGAAGTTCATCTCTTGTTGTTGATCTGGGCGGGGGTGATCTGAGTCCTTGATTATTGTTGGAGCTTTATCACAAGCCGACAATGCGTCAAATTAAATCACTTTATTAACTATAATATATTATATATATATAATTATCATTGATTAATTAACATAATAAAGTTTAAAAACAATAATATAAATATGATGTTGTGACATTTAAACAAGCTCGCCTATACTTTGGGATTTCATCTATATATATATTATATCCCATTTATTTCTTTTTTCTATTTTTCTTCTTTTTGTATTTCTTTTTCTTTTTTTAACATAAAGGAAATGGAATTATTTACATGGTAAAAAAAAGTTACAACACTATGTTTGCATGTTGATTACATGCGACATGCAGAGTGTGCAAATTGTGAAAATTTCACCATTGAAATCCTATTGCAGCAACTGGTATTATTTCCTCTAACTGTTAATTAAATTTGCAGTTTATTGCTACGACAACAAAATAAACACTGCAACTTTCACAAAAATATTGCAGAAAATAATAGCACTGGAAACTGAGAAAAACCCAACTTGGGAAAACCGGTGTAGTAGCTAAGGGTTTTTATTATTAAGCAGCAGTGAAATAATCTGAGTACAATCTGGATGTCAAAAACTAGCAATCCTACAGAGAAAATACTGGCAAAAATTATCTAAGGGAAATTACCCTCTCTTCGAGCAATCCTGACACTTGACTGCCCCTGAAAAGCTAGTCGTCCAACTTGGTTCGCACAACTTTGCGTCACTTTGGAGCTTCCTGTCACACTTGCTGCTTGAATCGACTGTCAATCTAACCAACCTGCCTGCTGCTGACTGGGAAATTGTCTCTCCGGTACTCTGGAAATGATTTTTGGCCTTTGGAACTGAAAACCAGCTTCACCCTAGCAAAAGCGAACTGCTCACTTAAGGGTCTATGCTGGCTCTGCACAGCCTCCTAGAGAAAATCTCAGCCTCTTTGCAAAATACTCACCGAATCTGGAAAATCTTCCTCTGGTCTCACAGTCCCTGCCCCTCTCTGTCTCTGCTTCCCTTCTCAAGCTCGAACTCTTCTGGCAACTGCTGCTGCTCTCTGGAAAATCGAACTCTCCAAGAAAATCGATCTCGTGTGTGTTCTCCATCTACCCACCACCTTCTTTGTATAATCTTTTGTTGGGACTCCAACGACCAATATTATAACTTAATCAAGGGCTACAATCATATCTAGGCCGATCCGTGTGAGTTTCTAGATGAGTCACACCTTATCTCAATTAATACTGATTAATTAACCATTTTTCCTATGTTTAGACTTAGGAAATATTTAAAAAAATAGGCTAATAATCTAATTGAGACACTTCTAGGTGGAATTTCAAAAAACGATTTTTGGGTTATGGAGAACTGCTGTGTTTTAGCCTCTCCACGAAATTTTGAGACTAGAAAACCTCCGATGCTACAAAAACGAACATTCCCTCTTAGGGAGGAAGGTGTTCTAGTGTTGCATTACTGCTACAACACCCTGTCTCTGTATCACCCTTTGTCACGTTGCTGATGTCGGGCAACTATGACTGCTTGCCACTACCCACCAACCACTGCGCAACTCTGATGCTGCATATGTGCTGTTGCTGACACTGTTGTACCACTGCCAATTTTGCATCTGCATTGCAACTCCCTCTCATCTATTGCTGCTGCTACTGCAACTACTGCAACTGAGAAGCATCCAAAATACTGAATCAATTGTCTCTATGCTACATCTATCACTTGAGCATCTGACTGTTACTAGCCTCTGCACTGTTCACTGAAGAATTTGCATTGCTGCCAACTTTGCATTGAGCCTCTTGCTCTGCGGTCAACATTGCTCTGCGCTCCTCAACACCCGACTTCTACTAGTCTACCACTGTCACTCTGAAATATGACTGCATCAATGGCACTGATCCATCCTGCTACTGAATACTGTGGGCTCTTGTAGCAAGGTAATTATCCATGAGGAGGACACCTCAATGGACCTTGCCCAAATCTCTGCAACTCTAGGACTATAAATCCATATCACCCCACCTCACTCCTGAAGGTGTAGCTGCAAACATGGCAAAATCTTCATCTAGCCTGGAGGACAACTTGTCTATCTCTGCGGATGATGTCGCTTGGTCTTGCTTCTCCTGCTTGTCCTTCTTGAGAGGACACCGAGTACTGTAGTGGCCAAACTCACCATACCTGAAGCACTTGACCTTAGGTAAGTCCTTCTTCTTCTTCTCCCCTTATCCCTCACTGGGACCCTTTGATGCTAAGGTCACATTCTCCTCTTCCTTTTCACCCCTTCATGCCTTTGCTGTTGCTTCTGCTGATGGTACTCTTCAACTTAGCTCGCCTCAACTCCTCCTGCTGTAGGTCGGCCCACATCCTTTCCCACCTAGGCAATGTGTCTCGGCCCAAGATACTTTGGACAAATACTTGCCATTCCTCTGAGATACTATTTCGTGCCAACTGTACAAGCTCTGTTGGTTGAGGTGCCTCCCTAACGGCTGCAAGCTGATCTCAGACCTCCTAAATCTTGGTGAGGAAGGGATCTATGCCTTCACCCTTTTGCATCCTGACGCTTCTCAACTTTTCCTAGAGAAACATCTTCTGCTACTCGGAAGTACTCTGATATAGCTGGGAGAGAGCATCCCACATTTCCTTGGCTGTACCTTTGTCTGCCACATGTGAGACTATATGATCTCAGACTCCATCCAAGATCATTTGCTTTGTCTTTGCCATTTCTTTTATGTACTCCTTCCATTGATTTGCATCCTGGGGTACTGCTATCACATTATCTACATAGGCTTTCAGGCCATATTGATCCAGAAGGAAGGACATCCTAGCCTTCCAGATGACATAGTTGGAGGCGCCCTCCAACCTACCTTGATCTCTAAGCCTAGTTGTGGCCATCTCTGAATCTGGTCTAAAATCTCCCTCTTTCTCGCTGTTCGACTACTAAGTCTGCTACACACACTCCCTTCTGGAGTGAGACTTCTCTCACAACTTATGCTAATTTGCAACTGGAAAATCAGATTTCTTGAACTTGAAACCCCCTGAGAGAAATGCTCTTTGTTTGTGCTCTTTCTCTTCCACTTGACGTTAATTCTACCACTGCAAGCTGTTGCAAAACCCTTTTGCACCCAAACAAGGAATCTGCCCAACAAAAATACTGGACTGCTGCTCCCTCTGCCTACTGGAATCACTGAATCTAACAAGTGGAATTTTTCTGCCAACTTGCACTGAAAAATCAATCTGCACAACGATTTGAATTGCCTAGCTTAGGCTTTGCATAGCCTCTAGAAATTCGTCCTGCTGCTTCCTCTGAACAGTGAATTTTTGCTTCCGCTTCTAAGCTTCCCCATTTGATCAAAATCGCTCTGATACCATGTGAAAATTCACCACTGAAATCCTATTGTAACAAATGGTATTATTTCTTCTAATTGTTAATTAAATTAGCAGTTTATTGCTACGAAAACAACGAAATAAACACACTGCAATCTTCATAAAAATACTGCAGAAAATAATAGTGCTAGAAACTGAGAAATATTCTAGCACACATAAAAATTGACACAATTAGTTTTGGACAAATGTCCTCGGAAAAACCTAACTTGGGAAAACCGATGCAACAACTGAGGGTTTTTATTATTAAGCAACAGTGAAATAATCTGAGTACAATCTGGATGCCAAAAACTAGTAATACTGAAAAGAAAATAATGTCAAAAATTATCTAAGGGAAATTACCCTCTCTTTGAGCAATCTCGAGAGTTTACTGCCCCTAAAAAGCTAGTCGTCCAACTTGGCCTGCGCAGGGTATGCGTCACTATGCCTGTCACACGTGCTGCTTGAATGGACTACCAATCTAGCCGTCCTACTTGCTGCTGACTGGGAAAATGTATCTCCGACATTTTGGAAATGCTTTTGGGCCTCTAGAACTAAAAATCAACTTCACCACAACAAAAAAAAACTACTCACTTAAGGGTCTGCACTGCCTCTGTGCAGCCTCCTAGAGAAAATCTTGGCCTCTCAGCGGAATTCTCACCGGATTTAGAAAATCTTCCTTTGGTCTCACTATCCCTACCTCTCTCTATCTCTGCTTCCCTTCTCAAGCTTGAACTCTTTCGACAACTGCGGTTGCTCTTTGGAAAATCGAACTTTCCACGGAAATCGATCTCTTGTGTGTGTTCTCCATCTACCCATCGACTTCTTATAATCTTTTGTTGGGAATCTAACGGCCAAGATTAAAACTTAATCAGGGGCTAAGATCATATCTAGGTTGATCCATGTGAGTTTCTAGATGATTCACATCTTATCTCAATTAATACTAATTAATTAACCATATTTCCCAAGTTTAGACTTAGAAAATATCTAAAAATAGGCTAATAATCTAATTGAGACACTTCTATGTGGAATTTATAGAAACGATTTATGGGTTATGGAGAACTCCTGTGTTTTAACCTCTCCACAAAGTATAGAACACCTCCAATGCTACAAAAACTAACAAAATGGGTTGCATGCTAGATGCAGAGTTGTATGCATGCAGATGGGTTACATGCGGCATGCATGAGATATGCATTGCAATGTTCCACCAAGGTTCCGGGACGAGGGGGCGAGGGAGCGAGGGGGCGCGGGAGCGGCCTATGCAAAAGCTCCCTACCATTTTTTAGGAAACGTGGGGGAGCGTCAGGGTATTAAAAA